>JARKIC010001955.1:0-85979 GCA_029378375.1 Mycena olivaceomarginata
TCAAAGCACGTGTTGATCCCTTTCAGCACTGTTGCCGCTGTCGCCGCTGCGCCATCGTCAGCTCCATCGCCTCTTTCACCTCCTCGCCCAAGACATTTTCTTCCAGCGAGATTATGAGATGATAGATGTGGAAATTTATTCAAAATATCAACATCATTTACTACTAAAATGCCCTCGCAGGACATCCCGCACAGCGGTGGTGGCAGGTGTAGGTGGGAGCGCGGCGGCAGTGGTACGGGGGTGCAGCGGTGCAGAGGAGGGGGGTGGCGGGTGCGGTAGGCCAGCAGCGTGGGGGGGGGGGTGCAGGGGCGGGGCAGCGCGGCAGGACGGGGTGCAGCAGTGGTGCAGGGGGCAGCAGGGCAGCGGCGGGGCGGTGGGGGCAACGAGGGCGGGTGCAGGCATGGCGGTGGGTGCAGTGGGGCAGCAGTGGGGGAGGGGGGGGAGGGGCGGGTGCAGCGGCGGGGTGCAGCGGGGACATGGGGGCAGCGGGTGCACCGGGCGGGTGCAGGGGCAGCGGCGCGGGTGCAGCGGGTGCAGCGGGGGCGAGTGCGGGCAGCGCCAGGGCTGCGGGGGCAGCGGAACAGGGCGGCAGGGACAGCGGAACAGGGCAGCGGGGGCAGCGGAACAGGGATGTGGGAGCAGCGTGTGCGGCGGGTGCAGCAGGGCAGAGGGGGCAGAAGGGGCAGGGGCAGGGGGGTAGAGCGGGGGTGCAGGGAGGGAGCGGGTGCAGAGGGGAGGGGGCAGCAGGGCAGGGCGGGGCGGCAGGGCAGCGGGGGAGAGGGGGCGGCGGGGGCGGGGGGGGGGGGGGGGGGGGGGCAGCGGGAGGGGGGCGGGGGGGGCAGCGGAGCAGCAGGGGGGTAGCGGGGCAGCAGTGGTGTGGGGGGCGGGGCAGGGGGGCAGGGGCATGGGGACGGCAGGTGCAGCGGCGTCGGCGTGTACAGCGGCAGCGGCGTGGGGTAATGGGTACAGCGACCAGTGCAGCGGCGGGGGTGCGGGAGCAGCAGCGTAGGGGCGGCGGGAGCAGCAGCGTCAACGGGTGCAGTGGGGCAGCGGCGTGGAGGCAGGAGAGCGGTCTCAACCCAGATGATCAGCCATAGCTCCACCAGTGACACCCAGACCAAGTACGGAGGTGGCGGAGGACGCGTTGGCGGCCGATGACGACGACCCAAGCAACTTTGGCGCGGGCATTCTTGCTGGATTGAGGTTTGAAATACCACGGCAGGTGAATTTCCACTTTGAGGCCGGGCTACAGGGCAGAGAACTGGCAGAGATGGTTGAAGAAGGAGAGTGATGGAGGCGACGCATGCCACTCACGTAAGCTTGCCGTCCTGCCGCCGCCGGTTACCTCAACCGATCAACCAATCGGAGGACGAATAACGATGAACATTCTGCAATGTTTTTATTCTACTTGTCCCTCGTGCTCAGCATACGGGTTTAAACCTTGTTTCCGACCCTAAAGGTATGCCCCCGTTCAACTGTATTTAATTTAGATTTGTTCCAAGGGTTTGAAATGGTGTGCACGAAATCGACCGAAAGATGCTCAAGTTCCAATTAGGTTCGTGAGTTGAACTGTGCTATCTTTCATGCACCGCCCAAAAAAAATTAATGTTGCACTAAAAACATGCTGAAACATTGCAATAACATGGTAAACTACCCTCTGACTCTCTGGTGTGCCACTCCCTTCTGTTCTTTGGTCAGTAAGATATGTATACTCACAACTTGTTACAGTCGAAACACTTGAATCTGGATGCAATTGCAACCACCGCACATGCGTGCAAGATATTGAAAGCACCAATCTCCTCAACCCCTCCGCATCTTCCGTCGAGCGTCGAAGGCTCGGCTGCAAATGCAGTGCGTTGTTCTAATGTTTAGCGAGATTTGAACAATTATAGCTGATTCATTGAGATAATATGATTCACACTGCGAAATCCTCTCCCGTTTACTTTGCAGCTCCTAATCCTTGTGGTTTTAAGTAAGACGGGTGAGCCGCCGATGTGGGCCAGTAAATCTACGTGCGGTGTGGTACAATGGAAGTTAGTGCAGTGTAAGACAGAAGGACCATGCGCACCAACGAGCCAAATCCAGCGTACCGGTCGGCATTAGGCCGCAAAGTTCAGCAGCAACGGCGCCGCCGCCTCGCGCACCGCGCATTTGGCATCCTCTCGCGTCGAAGGCCCTCGACGAAGCCGACGCCCACGCCTGCACGCGCGATTGCGGTGAACTTCTGATGCACCTGGTCCTCGATGTAGAGCCCGGCGACGCCGGCGTGGGCGTACAGTGTTCACTGTGTCATTCAGCGTCGATCTGCTGGACCAAATGTACCGAGCGGCGGAGGTGGGGGAGATGGTGAACGACAATGGCGAGCATGGCGAGAGTGACGGCTACGGCAGATGTCTCTATCGTCGAGCCATAGCCGCAATCCCGTTGAACAATTCGGATTTGCGCCAGATGCACCGAGCCGCGGGGGTGGTGGAGGTGACGAATGAAGGTGGCGAGCGTGATAGGACCTCGCCGCCGAAGCCCGTGTCCGCGTCCGCGATAGCAGGCACACGAGTTTAGCCACACAATCATATCCCTGCGTTGAGCTGGTCAGCAGGCAGGGTGGGAAGCTGCACGCGGGGATACCAAAGGTGGTGAAGCGCGAAAGGTGCTGGTGGCGGAACATGTACATACGTCCCAGGTCCAATTTTCCGCGCCGTCGGGCCATAGTTGCGGCCAAACTGCAGATAATGCGCCAGATGGACCGAGACGCGGAGGTGGTGGAGGCAGTGGCGGGGTACGAAGGTGGCGCGTGGTGAGGGTTAAGATTTCCTTGGCTAACAGAGATTTTGTATTGTAGGAGTTGAGAGTTGGAACTGGAATTGTTTTTACTGACCATGTTTTGCGGACGGGCCGAAGGGGATGGTGCCGGCACGCCAGGCGCTGCGCTTGTTGCAGACCGCTGGCCGAGAGTTTCACGGAGTCGGGATGAAGCTCTATGGCACTAGTGACATATATGACCGATGTAGGCCATCCGAAGCGCGCAGAGAGCAAGAAAAAACCAAATAAGGGCACGAAGGATCCGGCAGTGGTGCTGTATATGGCCAAAGTGTAGCGCTTCGAGCTGGGACCGCACGGGGTAGTGATCGAGTACGTTGATGAACCAGTCGACGGGAGCAGAGACAAAGCCCTGCGCAGTGAATTGCTCGACGATGGTGGTGGTAGAAGAAGGAGGTGCCAGTGTTGCCTAATTGGGTTAGTCGAGAAGCTGCGTAATTGACAGCTGTCGCCAAGACGAACGAGGTGGGGCCTCGAAGGTAGTTTCTACTAATACAGGGGAACCCACCTAAGAGGTCCCTTACGGCACTTCGAAGGTGTTCGCTGAGCTGTTTCGACTAGTCCTACGCCTCCAAAGGTGCGGAGAGTGAAGAAGCAAGAGTTGTCGTGATCCGTGGTCGATCCGGCATCGGCTATACAGTCACGGCGAAAATGATGTCCCTCCCCGATATAGTAATTGCCTGATGTATGATGTAACTGCATCACTGTCAAGAGGTGCTTGATCTCTGATCAGCCAATATGATAATGCGATCAATGGGTGATGGCCGCGACTTTTGTGTTGAGTCTACGGATTCCTTTGAGGATAAATTTGTTTTTGAAGAGTTGGGTCGTATTTCAGGAGGTATATAATAGGATTTCCGCGACAAAGCACCATGCAGTTGAGTTCCAATTGAATAAAACCCGCGACTCTGAGTCGATGGCAACTGATGGAATTGCCTTTTCTGGAGGGGAGGGTGGTCGTGGGAATTATTGGCTGATCCAGAGATCAAGCACCTCTTGATCACTGTAATCAATCTCTTTGTTTACGACCATTCAACACATTCTACAATGCCCCCGACACGTTCACCTACCTCTCCGCGAGCTAAACACGTCATAACTACGTGTACCCCAACCAAACGAGCAGTTGTGGTCACTCTTCGCAACCAATTCCACTATTCTTTCAAAAAGATGACCGAAATCTCGCCTTTTACACACACCTCGCTTCATCTGAAGACATTTGAAGCGGAACTATGAGCAGGTGAAAGATCACAATGGTGACCTCTATTTCAATAACCAGAAGGGCCATGTGGGCCGTCCAAAGGCAATCTCGGATGAGGACCTGGAAGAAGCAGTTCGCCGGATTGACGCCGGGGAATTGATTGATGGGGAGGATGTTCGACACGAGATGTTACCTGATGCCCCGTCGCGTACGGTGCGTGACACTGCTGACACCATTTGCTCCCTAATAACACATCACTTCAGGTCCGAGATACACTATCCCGTGCTGGTTTGGATGGACACGTTCAGCGTGTAAAGCCCAACCTGCAGCCTAGCCACATTGAGCAGCACTGTCATGAATCGCCCGGGTTCTACTTTTTCGCGTGACGCGTCTGTATGGATACAGACGCGTCCTTAGCGGCACGGGACTCTCATGACGCCACCACGTGACCTTCTCACGGTTGAAACCCGGCCTCGGATTCTAAAAGCCACAGACTCAGGGAGTCTGCGCCACGGAATACAGAAGACGTTAGGGACTAGGAACCCGTACAGACGGGCTCTAGTCCCCGGACGCACCAAGGGCTGACACAGGAGAGTACACGGAGTACAGGAGTGGTTGCAAACCCGATCGGGGTTTGAACCACTGGATACGATGACACTTAGGACTACCGAACGTCGGGTCTCCTAGGTCCACCGACGCCACGGAAACCAACACAGAGGAGTCCAGGAGCATCAGCATTAATGCTCCTTAATGCTACGGTGCAGGAACTGATCGCGATTGACCGCGATCGCTTTAATTTATTAGAAGCCTATATAAGCACGGTAGAATCTCCATGTACAGTAGATTCTACCTCGTCTAAACTCAGGCTTCTACCTTGGCTTGACATAGGCATTGTCTCCACCCTGCCCCGCTTCCTTCGCACCGTACTACGGGTTGTATCCACACCCTGTAGAAATTATGGGTGCATTCCCACTTGGCTCCCTGAGGATACAGAAGCCACAGTGAAAGGTTGGTTACAAACAGATGAGGTAGGGACAGAATAGTGTCTACTTTATATACCTTGGAACTTGCTGAGTAATCCCTCGGGGGCGCATCAGTCAGCCCGATGCTGACAGACCTAAACTCCCACGGGTTACCGAGCTCCGATGCTTGCACAGCCTCCGGATCTTCCAACACACCCCGGGTTGTATACCTGAGTGGATATCACACCCTCTTCGACTCGTTCCGGGTTCCGCCTCGCATCCGACCTACGACATACGGCCTCCTAGGGAGGACGCCGTACGACTGGTCCTACTGCTCGGGGAACATACGAGTTACTAGCGTCTATCGGGTTTATTCCTGGTTGGGGTTCTCGTCGGGTTACTTGCTGTTTAGCCGACCCAGAGGCCGTTGCTGACAAGCACAAGCAGATGTACAATAAATTTCAGCAGTGGACAGACCCCGCAGTTTTCGCTGCAGGAGTCTTCATCAACTCAGATGAATCAAAGATCGAGCTCAAAACCGGGACTGGCCGTCATTGGTGTCGCTGACATCGCGGAGAGCGTGTTCTCACCATGGAAACTGTCCAGCCTCGCGAGGCCCATGGGGTTAGAGGGATAAAAATCAATGTTTGGGGCGCCATCCACCCCAAGGGTGTCAGCGAGCTGGTGCAGGTTGACGGAAATCTGACTGCTTTGCAGTATGTTGATATCCTCAGTCGTGCATTGGTCCCGCTGTATGACCACTACGAAAATCGGGCACACACCTTCCTGTACTTCCAACAGGACAATGATTCCAAGCACACATCGCGACTCGCAAAGGCATGGTTCCATGATCAAGGCATCACTGTGTTCCCATGGCCTGCCAAGTCTCCGGACCTGTCTCCGATTGAGAATGCCTGGGCACAGCTGAAGCGGGAAATTCGCATGCATCCACGCTATGCTGATGTCCAATCTGCGGAAGCGCTCTTCCGATTGGCACAGGAGATCTGGTCGTCACTGGAATTCAAGGCATATGCAATCAAGTGTTACAATTCTTTTCCCCGTCGTTTGGAGGCACTGAAGGAGAATAATTTTATTTGGATTGACTACTAGTTATATCTTGACCTAAAACACAGTCTGGATGTTGTATATACCCGAAATACTTCTTGGTTTGCAAACTGTGCGTGTTTTGGTGGCTCAATTAGATGGCCATCAAGAAATTACTATATCGGGAAGGGACATCATTTTTCGCCGTGACTGTATCAATCAACGCTTCTTCAGTAATACAAGTGGCGGCTTGGCCGCTTTGCGGCCTCGCATCCCCTTTCTCTGGTGTGAACTGGAACTGTAACAGAGATGGATTGTGTAAGGGGAAGAGTGCCCAGGAGCCAAGTCGATAACAAAGCTGGGGATCAAGATCCCCAGGCATGGACTATATACTACAGGAGTGAGTAAGCGGAGACGACACCCACGGCCCGATGACTAAGCGAAGATGACAAATGCGGCCCGGTACATAAGCAGCATGACACCAGCACAGCCTAGGTGTCCCCTGACAGATTGTGCCTGCAAAATCTAATCAAAATAAATTCAACTCAGGGACTGAGCATTCAAGACGACACATTTTACTGGACTTGCCGAGGCTGTACACGTTGAGTGATGATGGGATTTTACGCGGCCGCAGCAGGCACAGCATGAGTGGAAACAGAGAGCTCGACGAAAAAGGTTAGAACTGATGGTGGAGTTTAAAAAGACCCGTAATTTTAAAAAGAGGGTGATACGCGGAGGTAGCAACCGGCCCATCGGCACTGGACGGCATTGGCTGATGGCGGCTGCCACTGCCGAGCACTGTGCTTCCACTGGGATCTCGATTCCTCCCACTGTTTTCCGCGGATATCACTGGATTTTTTCTGCCCTCTCTCCACTGGCTTCCACTGTAAGCTGTCAAGCCACGCCAGACTTCACTGGAAATGCTCTGCACCCAACCCACCGAATTCCAGCAGATTCCAACAGTTTTCAGTGTATTTGAATGGTTCTCACTGGCACATACCGTCGTCCACTCTGCTGATTTCCATCGGAGTTCACAGGAAGATTGTTAAATGCTGAATTGATGGAGGGAAGTGCAGGGGGATGATCCGGGAAGTCTGGGTTGGAGTTCGGAGTTTTTCAGAATTCCGGAGGAAGGTTCAGAGAACAATCTAGTTTTACCGCAACACTACTGAGGTGCAGAGTGAGCGTTCCAATCAAGACCGGCTGAACAAACCAAAGAGGCGGAGAGGAGGAGTTCAGAGGAATGCCGGAGGTCGACTTGAGTGCAAGAGGAAGTCAAGCAACATTAATTATCAAACTGAAGTACAGTAGCATAGCTAGAAGTCTTTTATACAAATATCCTAATTGTTATTACTGAAGGGGAAAGAAGTAAGCCGGGCAATAAGTAAGAAAACTTATACGAAGTCGAGGTGATGGAATCATATAATACAAAAGAGAACATAGTCACAGGTTTGCGCTTAGGCAGATAAACGGGAAACACTCAGTAATCCTTCATTGCGTAAAAACCTGAGAGGTCCGAAGGCAGAGCGGAAGTTCTGAAGTCCGGAGCCAACTCCGGTGGACTGGAGGTCCGGAGATGGCAGAATTGGTCCGGAGGTGGGACAGAGTCTGGACTGGATATAACAAAGATAATGGGAATCAAAGAATCAAAGTGCCTGTCGAAAGTGATCAAAGCGCTGTATTGAACCGCCGTTGTATCTCAAAGAGGAAGTTGGCCAACAATGACCAGACCGTCAAAGCAAAAATGGGTCACATTCCCGAGATTTCCAATTTTCCTTGTCCTCTTTCAGTGACATGGTCTGCCGTCCATCACACTGATGGAAGACCCCATCTTGAGGAGTATGTGAGTGCACAGAAACTCAGATGTAGACCACCGTTGTGCTGAGTGGATTGAGTGCGATCCTTCTCAGCATGAATCGGTAGTTATCCTGGTCTCTGAATTGGTAACACCGTGTTTGCATCAAACAGCAAGGATAGAGCAGCTGTTATGCCACCTTGTTCATGGCTGCAGTTTGGTCTTGATCTCGTCGCCGCCATCCAACTTCTTGAATTCGAAGGGCGGCTGTGGGGGTGGTCCCCGGTGGGTCCTTCAGTCTTCGCACATCGTAGTGTAAAGCAAGATAAAAGATGATATTATGTTAGTGATGTTGTACGTAATTACACTACAATTATATATGTACAAGTCCGCATATTGCTACTAGTACGCTCGTCGTGTCCCTTTGGTGTACTACCCCGTCACAACGGGGCTCCTGGTGCAGACACGGTCACCGAGACCATCCTGTGGTCGGTGAGGCCTCCAGTCGTCTATCTTCCAGTGTCAGGAGTTTTTCATGAGGGCGGGTGAGACTAGGATTTTATCGATGTGGGACAGGGTCCTGCAGGTGCTAATGTGGGTGTACGCCTTAGTGTTGGGGTTCAGTTGTCGCCAACCGTCTTTTACCTCCATCAGACACGTGAATCGCAAATATGCGGCCACTACCGTATCGGAGTCCGTGCGGTGTGGTAACCTGTCGATTGTGTCTGGGACAACATTGAAGTCCCTACCTATTGCATCGGGCACTGGCAGGTCGGTGGTTAGCCATAATTCACACAGGGTGTTCCAGTAATTTATTTTTTCTTCATCAGATTCTGTAGGTGTGTATAGACCCAAAATTGTCATCGTCCGTGTTCCGTGCCATGGGACAACTGCGAGGATCGCTTTACCAGATATGAGGTAGTGGATCTTCACTCCTTCAATGTTGGTGATTCTCGATTCAGGACTATCGCTACTCCTTTAGCAGCAGGGTTTTCAGGGTATTCATAGTTGAAAGGTTTTAGGTGTTTATTCATGACACTCTCTTCAATCTCTAGGGCTTGGGCTAGGGATCGTCACCGTATCCGTCCAGGACGGTTGGGCGGACGGACGGACGGACAACCGTCCCGTCCCGTCCTCTGATCGAACCCTGTCAGAGCCCACCGTCCCGTCGACGGATAGTAGGGAGGACGGCCGTCCCGTCCACCAGAGGACGGATGGACGGACGGATGTTGGGTGAGGTGATACTTAATTTCGCGCAGTCAGTCACTCATGGCCTGTGTTAGTGATCGGGTATAGTCCCCAGTTATTTTGACGCCGCATCATGGGGTACCTGAGGAAATAACCCTTGTGTGGACTATTGGGACCAGTGGCCAACCAGTGGCGTCGTCAAGCGCGTGTTTGTTTCTGTTTCTTGGCATGGCGGAATACACTCTAGGTGATTTCTCTTAATGCTCTTGATGTCCTAGGCAAAACAGAACATGCAAACAGCATTCACGCGCTGCCGACCACCATGCAAACGGCACCCCGCCCGCTGCACGTATAGTAAGTTACCATTTTAGGAAAATTCGGGCGCTGATGGCAGCATACTTTACTGAGCTCAACAAGGGGTACAATTTGCCCAGCTCGAAAAATGACCTGGTAAGTAAAGCTATACTTATGTTACATTTCATGCCTTACTTTCATATGGGCTTCAAGTTGAGCCAGCTTACCTGCTGACTGACCGTCCGTCCACCGTCGACGGCCGTCCCGTCCACCGTCCCGTCCCGTCGAGCGTTGTGAGAAACGCTGCCCCACCGTACCGTCGACGGACGGTCCACTGGACGGCCGGCTTTGGTGCCGTCCGTCCGCCGGGACGGACGGTGACGATCCCTAGCTTGGGCGGCTGACATATGTGTTTCAGTGACAATCATAATACCAAGGTTCTGCTCACGCATCATACGGTGGATTGAGTGCCATTTGTGGCTTTCTTGAGCCAGAGAGGTCGCCTTGATGCCATTTATATTTATGACGCTCAGGTTTGTGGTGGCCCATCTAGACGATTTTACATATTATATTCACTTTCTTTCTCCTCTCTGTTTTCACCCGAGCATATGGCTCTTCTCGGGTCTCCTTCATAACTCTTGTAGACTCCCTCAGAACCATAACCCGAGGCTCTAGGTCAAATATTGCTTCAGCGGGGGGTACAATACCTGAGCCTTTCAACCAAGATCAGACCGGATCCCCATTCGGGTTCTTATTCTATACATTCTCCATTCTCTTTGGACTCTCGGACGCGCCTCATCTTTTGGACTCAACGAGATGGAGCATTGAAGGAATAGGCAACAGCCAGCCTCAGGTCAAAGATTGAAACCAGATATACAATAGAGACGGCGTCCCAGAATATCTTTGATATTGATAATCGACAGACCAGATATCTGGTCCTCTCTGGATGGTCCTTTCGAGTCCATCACGCTCGTTACGGGAATTATCAGCACAGGCCTATGACGTCAGATTACAGCGGGAGAAATATTAGTTAAGCTCAGTTTTTGGTAGGTAGGTAGGTATGCAAGTTAGATTAAATATGGTATGGCACGACGTCAACCGATAAACTCGTGGTCGCCCCATTCGTACCGTGTCCAAAGTAAGACCGCCACTTCTTGCCCACCTCCAAGTCGCTAGGCGGTGTGATGGTGTTCTCACGCCCTCGCATGCATTCCGGTCGTGCATGGTCGTTATCAAGAGCTTCAGCGTTGTCGAACGAGATCACATGCGGCGGTATTTCAACAATGGTGGAAAGGCAGCCGCTGGGACGGCAAAACTGCGTTTCGGTCTCAGTGTCGGGGTTACGCAAGGCGTATAACGCGCGGATGAATGACTGGATGATGATGGAAGTGATATCAGTGAGTAGCGGTGTGGGATTGCGCAAGCAAGTAAGACGATGGCGGGGCATAAATAGAATTCTATGTAAGTGGGGAAAGGAGGAAGCCGCGAAGGACAGAAAGGGACGCACTGGATCTGTGGCAGCAAGCAGGCCATAGATGAGCGGGCGTCCTGCACAGCTAGCTATGCCTGTGCGAAGTTGGCAGTGGGTCAATGTAATGCCAAAGCTCATTAAAGCGTACATACCAACAAGCATCAATTCATTGTCCTGCGCGTATGGACGATATAAATGGTGGATCTGAGGTTTGTTTGAGTTAAACGGAAGGGCAGACATACGAGTTTTGTCAATTCGAAGTCCTCCATTTTGGACTTGCAGGACGCGTACAAGTCTATCCCATTAAGAGTGACGTTAAGTAGACACGATACGAGTGGGTAAAGGCCTATGAACGCATTTCTTGGCCCTCTGAATTGCTTTTGATTTCTTTTGGTTGGCTCACCAATGCGCAGGATGATATTTCGGAACTTCAGGATTGTTGAGCCCGCCCCCTCGGAGGAGTAGGTGGCCTCAGTGGTTGCAGAGCGACGTAGCAGGTGGAACTGTCGTTGTGTGGTCGGCATACATACATAGCATGCGGGTAATGAAAGTCTCACTTCATGCGTAACGAGGTACCCGATAATGATTAGGAAGCGACTACTTCCCCCACCGTCATTATTAACCGTTCTTTAACGAAATGGCTCCTCGGCTGTGCTCTTTCCATGCTCTTTCGCTCTTCTTCTGCTCTTCGTCTCTGCTTAGCTCCATCTGTCCTCAATTTCCCGTGCTTTACCACTGCTCGACCCTTTGTTGCTCCATCTGGCCAAGTCACCATTATATTTTCATCCCCACCGTGTTCCTGGACCCCATTAAGTCTGTTCAACCTCCCCACTTCTTCAACTGTTCACTGCCCGAACTGTGCCGCAGTATGCACAGTCCGAAATCACTCAGCAGACCGGCACACAGTTCTCTTTTGGCAGGTTTTGGCAAGTCGCAGTTCATCGCAGCAACTGCTGCCTGGGCTGCAGTTCATTTCCATTATAGTAGATCCGGCCGCAATGTATGTTTCCAAACATAAATAACGCGGTTTCCCTGACCCAAAGCCCTGCACTTTTCACTCACCCTCATCAACTATCTTCAAAACTACTGGGTCCGAACTCTGCTTTCTCTGCACATGTTCAGTCGCTGCTCGGGACTGTTGTCTGATCTGGCTCATCTTGGAAACAGCTGGTTACTCCGATAAATTCAGCTGGCGCTGCCATGGGCAAAACCATTCTCAGCCGACGCTCTAATGGGTACACCTACCCTCAAAGTATTCACGATTCCGCGACCGGAATGAAACCCACTATCAACATGCGTTCTCCGGACCTGTGTGCTGCGAACATTTTCTGCCCTTGGATGTTTGCCATTCCTTCACCTTCACCCATGAACATATTCACACTTCGGATTCATCGTTCCTTCCTGTCTATTGGTTTGTGGCGTTGGCGTGGTCTGTATTTCGGAGTTCTGAGTTCTTTTTCTTGCCGGCTCTGATATGTGTCGTTATACTGAAGGCTGAATGAATGCTTCCTCCTGTCTTTTTTTTGAGTGACTGTTAATTTCTCACTGAAGTCGTGGTGCTCCCATTCGTTGGTTTCCACAGAAATGAAATTGCCTTTCTTTCACGCTTTTGGATCCCGGAGCGAAGCGGAGGATCATCTTGTGATTGTCCAAGAGATCTGTGTACCCACGAGCCAGCGAAAGCGAGCCTCCGGGTCCGCGCTGCTGAACCAACAGGTCTGACCGGCCGGGTCCAATCTGCATAAAACGGAGGTGAGAACTTATACGCATACTTTGGTGGGATTAGAACATGCCCGAGATTTCCGGAGGCGTATGGTGGGACGTTGCAGATGAGGCAAATGAGAGTGGTCCCGGCAACGTAGTATTTTTCCATCGCTTGGCCGCTGATCTTGTACACGACCACCAGTCTAGCAATGTTTCAGAGCTCAAATTATTGAGCGTCGATGGGCTCACGGGACGTTGACCGCCATGCAGAAGAAGATGCACGACGAGAAGATAAGGCTTGACTGTTGGCGAACAAATTTGAAGTGCCGAAATGTACATGAGCGAAAAGACGTACATTGGTGGTAAAAGCTAGGAAAGAGCATCGCCAGTCCGAGTACCCCCCAAGGGTGCTTGTGGCAAGTGAAACACCAAAGATGAGACTAGCATGGTGAGTTGTGTATAATTGATCGCGATGCGGAAGATTCACGCACTGCACGACCAGAGCGTATGCGAGCAGACGGAAACTCACCCGGTTTAGGTATCGTCGCGACACTATGTTCCATGCGGCGTATCCGAAGAGAGCAAGTAAGGCTGTGGTCAGCACGAGCCCCGGGATTAATAGTCCCAAGACGAGTCGCGGGCTGATAGGAGGGCTCATCAATAACCTGTCCACTTCGCTGATGGCCACATACTAGATTCGCGGGTCTAGGGACTCGGACCTGGCGCGTAGTGAGACCAACATTGGTGGATGAAGAAAGATAAATACGCAAGCTGTGGATGTCATTTCTCGTCTTGTTATACACCGTTACAGCATGTTGATTCCGGTTGCAACGGTGTCGGCAGGGTGAATTGCCTGGTCAGTCCCCCTATTGATATCGAACTTTGTTTCACCTCTCTCTTCTTGGTTTCAGGTCGCTCTGCCGTAATTATCTTGCAATCTCCACTTCTAAATCTAGACTAGTGCTCACCTCATCGCAGGGACGTGACCTGTCCCTGAATGTCCATGTCCAGTCTCATCAGACTCATCCAGTCGCGTGGACTGTCTGCTGGTACCATGTAGTAGGTGAGAGTCCACCCTACTTCTGGGATTGCCGACGGAATCAATACAGCAATGCATAACTTAGCTCACGGACAGAGTAGTCCATGACGGAACCCTGAGCCACTCGTCAAGTATCCGCTTCTTCACGGCAGAGGTCAACTAGATATGTATCCACGCAGATAGTAATAGCTCACATTAGTACCGTTCAAAGTTGGTCCCATTTCTTTTCCTGTTTGTTCCTTTTTGTCATTTTACGGCAAAAAGTGGTCAAAAGGGACTAAATGGGAACTCGAGTAGGAGCCCAAAAGGAGCAACTTTGAAACGGGGTGGTGTGTGATTTTTGAACCAGGAAGACAAGTAGGAGAATGCCCCTTCTTGCGCATGCCTTCGGCAGGTCTCGGGCACCTCTGAATATCATGTCGTGCCCTCGACACTGGGAAGTCACCCTCTTTATAAAATTAAGCCCTCTGTCCGAAGCTTGGTAGTACCTCCATATGGCAAGACTTCTGATCCAACGTTCGACTTCTTCGGCATCTCCTCGCAGTTCGCAGTCCGCAATCGTACGTCGCACCGCACACTGTTTGCAGTCCGCAGTTCAACTTCGGCATCTCTCTGCAGTTCGCAGTCCGCAGTTCGCAATCGGACCAAACGTTCCTGCTTGAGCTGATCATCTGATCATGCATGAATTAACCTTCTGTTTCCCGCACACACACTCATTCTCACTTTTATGTCTTTGCAGGCCAAATCTATTGTGGTCTTATACGGCGCAATTAAATTGTTAGAACTGCCTAATAAGCTTTCCCTTTCCTTTTCTGTGCTCCGTGCCACCGATTCTGTCGAACTCGGCCGTCTGCATCATACAAAATCAGCCCAAGAGTTCATTGACTTTTTTTCCCCCCGACCATTGTTGGCAACCCGGCAGCTTGCATAACAAGGGCCATTCTCAACCCTTACAATGCCTTTTTTGATGAATTCAACCTAACAATACTGAACAGTGTTCCAGGGAACTCACACTCTTAGCTCAGCAGAGATTCCATTGAAGAAGATATGAAGAGCTCAGAGGATGCTGTATTTGAAGATCCCGAGTTTTTGAACTCATTACAGGAGCCAGGGATCCCGCCCCATGAATTAATACTCAAAGTTGGCGCTATATGTCGATTCACATGGAATTTCGATGCCTCCAGGGAGTTGACAAAAAAATACACAAGTCATCATTAGAAACTTGCTTCGCCACTCAGTTGAGGTTGAAACAATATCTGCAGTTGTCGCGGGGAAAACCATCGACCCAGTATCTTTCTGAGTTTTGACATGAAAAGTCAAGTATCCAATATTATTTCAGACTCGACTTCACCTGCCTCACATTAACTGCCATTTTCAACCTCAAGGCTTCTATTTTGTGGTTCATTGGAAGCAGATTCCACTAGCGCTTTGCTATGCAACAATCTTTAACGGATGCCAAGGCCTCACGGTTCAAAGATTGGGAGTTGACCTTAGAGGAGAAGTCTTCTCGCACAGCCAGCTCTACTCAGCCATGACTCATGTGCCAGATGCAGAGAACGTACATATTCTCAAATGTGAAGGCGATTCCTGTACATCTACAGCAAATATTGTTTCGGAGGAACTACTACTGTAGACTGTAATATAGGTTGTATTTAATCTAACCGCTTTATGTTACACCATGTGATGCGGCACGGGTCGGGAGATGCGCATCGTAGTTCGGAAGGCTTCACTGTAGGTAGTAGCCGTAGTAGAAGTGAGGTAGGCAGCCACGAAGGCGCCAGCTCACAGGGGGTACCATTGTAACCCTTCGAGAAGGGGTCGTGTTACCCTGGACAGGATCCCCTGCAACACCGGGGCCATGGAGCAGTTATACGGATGCTCAGCCAGGCAGGTGGTCTAATGCGTAATGGTGGTTCGCCGGGGAGATCTTGGACTCACTATATCATAGTAGATGGCAAGTTAAGATTGATATTATGTGATCTACATGATGTAACGATATAGGAACATGTGATCTAAGATATGGTAATCTATCTATAGGTCTGGCAGCGTCTGCCTTGGAAATGCTATAGAACACCCCATCACACACCAGAATTTGCAAATAAGTAGCAGGTGGGAGCCAGCGACCGCTTTTATTATAGAGATGGATCAATGTAATACCTTTCCACGAGAGACTCACCTGAACACCGAACTCTGCCGATTTTTTTCCCCGGCGCCACCAGTTATTGTTGAACAGTGATCAATATTGTAAATGGTATTTGGTTGTCAACAATGACTTTTCGGGATACAGCTGGTTTGGAAACAATATTCGGGTTTCGTAAATCGTTGATGCTCAATTTTAGCTCACCTTTGTTTGCTTTCGCGTCCTCGGCTAAGAGCGGCTCCACACTGCCGTACAGCATCGTAGCTTGATCGTAGCTCACCTCAAGGCTGCAAGTCGGGCCATTCAGCAGGGAAACCACTTCTGGGCTCAAGGCTTGTGAGAATACGCATCCTGGTAGTACTGACAAGTCAAGCCAGTGCTGCATAAAGAGGTGTGGAGCCGAGGATGCGACAGCAAACAAAGGTAAGCCAAAATTGAGCATCAACGATTCACGAAACCCGAATATTGTTTCCAAACCGGCTGTAATTCCTGGAAACCGGTGATCGTGATTCGGACTGTGCCGTGTAATGCTACCTACCTACCGACGGGGATCAAATGACCGGGATTTGCCGTAGCCTCTCAGTGCGGGTAAGTGGGCGTCTGTGGGCGCAGTAACCAACGGACTAGATTTGCCGGGCATTTCATTTGTAGGCTGTGAGAGAGCCAACCGATCGAGATTGAGCCAACCGACCAAGCTGTGCACCCTGACCCGCTAGGGAGGGGATGCGAGCACAATAACTTTACTGGCAGAATTTTTCATCCTGCTCAACAATGGTCAGTCATATCTGGGGGGCCATTGTGATGGGTGAAGCTGGGTTTTGCGGTTCATGTCTGCATGTCTACCTTGGACATGGGGGGGCTCTGTGATGAGGGTATTCAGGGCATGCCCAAGGCAGACATTACTACATGTCATGTATGCTTACATAGTCTGATTCTGTATAGCTCGGGTAGCTGGATCATGTGATGACATCTATCTTTGCACTTGACTATCATGTTCGACGGCAACGGCTAAACACAACGAGCGGCAGCACTACTGCTGAAGGCTAGCCACCCAGGGCCTGCTGGATGGCTGAGCATCCATATAACTGCTCCATGGTCCCGGTGTTGAAGGGACTCTGGTCTTGGGTGACAAGATCCCTAGTTGAAGGGTTACAACAACACCAAGTGCCAGAGCCGGTGGCCCTGTGTCTACTCAACCCAAACATGTGTATTCGTATAACTTGGGTCCTCCAGCCTGGCGAGGTCTAAATGACTCGCATCACACCATGCATTGGTGTCTGTATAGTGCTCGAGCAGCAGGTGCACAATCTGGAGAAGCCCCAACTTCCCTGACCAGTATAGTCTCAATCCCAAGTCATTGTTCCTCACCTCCCAGAAGTTCCATGGACGACTGTCCTCCCCTATGATGAGGGACTCGAGCATTTCCCGAACATTGTTAGAAACATGGTTGACTGCGTATGGACAGTAGCATATCTTACACTGTAATTGCAAGTGGATACTTGTTGCTGTTCCAGGGTGTGTGTTGTTTGCCAACCCATTCAAGATATGCCAGACACGATGCAGCAATCATTGTGTGGGCAATCTCCGCATCTACCCGGAATGGTATTCCCAATGGCATTCGCTCTGAGAGGAAGAACTCCTTGACAGAGAAGTGTGTGAACTGCACAATTCCATCTGACATGATATGAACTAGGCTGAGGCAAACCCGCAGGGTAGCTGCCCTGGGGTTTCCTAAAGGTTGCCTCTGCATCAGTATGAAAATCAATGCTGAGCACTTGGGCAAGCTCCTCAACACGGAGGGGCTCATATGAGAACACAAGCCAGTTAAACAGATGAAGTGCATGGGGTCTATTGTCATCGGAAATCCGGTTGAAGATCTGCTTGTATGTTAAATCCAGAGTCTTGGGAAGGTTCTTGAGGGTGTTCTCGAGGTCCTGAAGCAAATATAGACCAAGGAGTTCATCCAGCTGACAGGTGACCCATTGGAACCTGCAACAATACATCAATATTGAAACATCAACCTTGAGCACAATGTACACCGCCATTTTTCAAAAACGTGGCAGAGAGCTGGAAGCGACATGTGTATCAGATGAGACGGGTGACTGGCAGCCAGCTGCCATCTAGACTGGACTCAGATAAGATACCATATGGGTCCATGATAGGTCCAGGCCAAGCTGGGAGTCAGCTTCGGACCTGAGGTGGTAGCAGCCGTCGTAGTAGGTATTAATTGGATTCATTCCCGGATTACTGGCCCCGGTTGCCTGCATTATGTGAACAATAAAAAACTGTATTCATTCAAGGCATCTATATATGGCAAGCTACAATATATACATCACCTACGACGCGTTGGTTTAGACAGATGTCGCCGTATAAATGACCCCGATGTGAATGCATTCCCTGCTGAAATTTAGCGACGGCCGTGTTGTTGATCGTGACATCCATTTGGCCATGAGTCTTCTGGTCCTCTTCAGGGAGTCGGTGGAATGCCCTGCAGTGTAGTATAAATCAGTACGAACAAATGAATAATTGAAGTATGTACTTTGTTCCATGTAATCCTCGTCGGAATCCAGCAATCCTACCCCAGATATGGCTGACCATGGGTGGAGAAAACAATTATCGGCAAGCGCAGAGGGAGGCCAAAGGGAGCCGAGAATCGAGTGGGATGACAAGACCAAGAATGCGAAATATTGCATGCTTCATGATATAACACTTGAGGGCTTGAGCTTGAAGGACCATTCCTTGATTGCGTGTCTTGGGCCTGCTATCCTGGATCTTAGGCTCTTCGAAGTTCAGGCAGAACACTCCGGGACTTGCAAGTCTTGAGGTATACGGTCTCAAGAACTGGGGTTTCAGAGAGCAACCATATTTGGGCTCAAGATACTATCTTGCACAGCTCTTCGAGGGCTTTGGAGAGCTCAGTAACTATTGATAAGGCGTGGGGGTGGGGGTTTTGGGCAGATATGAGGGGTCGCAGGATGGAGGGAGGGTATGGAGATGCGGGAGAAAAGCAAGAGGCAGCAGTGATGGGCGACCAACATACACATGATGACACGTCACGGCCAAACAATGCGCACGGACCTTTCATTTTGATTTGATCCTTCACAGTGCACCACACTTTCCACGATGCCCATTGTGACGGTATACGGACTATAGACACGGTGCAGTTCCACTACGAGACACACTTATACTTAATGTACATACATATATTTGTTAGCTACGATAGGTAGATGATCGGCGATCATTACTTACCTAATATATCTTACTTTGCAACAAACTCTTATGTCGTGAAGCCCGAGATCCACCAAGGCAAACCACCTCGATGCATTAGACCCCCTGCCTGGCTGAGCAACCATACAACTGCTCCGCGACCCCTGCGTTACAGGGGTTTACCTCGGTCCACACGACCCGAGACCATCTACCGCAGGAGCGCTCCTTAGCACTCACTGCTCTCATAGCAGCGCCGGACTTTACATCTGTGCACGCTTCACCTCCAGCGCGGCGAAGCCTCAAAGACCCACATCACAATGGAGCCCACCGCGAGGGGCTTCACCACGGCTGGAGAAGCGACGACAGGCATGAGTGCTCAGCTCCTGGGGAGCAAGCAGCTATTGCCTGTGTCGAGGTGCATGGGAGCGCTGGACAACCCCCACCTTCCCCATCACTACTGGCGAGATGGAAGAAGGCGGAGGGTACACCCCATGCACGGGAGCGCTCAACCTTATGGCGAGCGCTGAGCTACCCACTCCCTCCCTCCTATCGTGGCTTCTAACCTCTACAACGGTGGCGTCGTAGCCGGAGAGGAAGTAGAAGTCACGCCACTCAAGGAGGGGCGGACTTGTACTCTTGAGTTCCATTCACCGATCGGCCTAGAAGGTCCGATCATGTGCTGGTCACATGCTGGGCACACTTGTGATTCCTCAAGTCTTCCTTCCTCTGTGGCAGGAGTCACAGAGGGCGGGGTTTTGAACGCAGCGCCGTGCTAGACATGAGCGCGCATGTGGGAATGCCTCGGGGCCATACTAATGGGGTGACTGGCCGCCAGGGGGACTTAGCCGACATCACAGGGACGGGAGGATTGAGCGCATATATTGCTGCTTGTCTTCCTTGTCCTCTTCTTCCTGCTCACCACTTACATGTCACAGAAACCCAAGAATTCTAGAGGACCCTACGACCCTGTATTCGACCACCAGAGTCCAAACCCCATTATCGATTGGGCAGCGTCAACTCGACAAGCCACTAGAATGGAGACGGCGGCATCCTCGAGTGGACCGTCTGGCCCCGCCTCAAGCTCTAGCTCCCCTCCTCGTCGTTGATCGATGTGCTCTGAACCTATCAAGAAAACACCAACCAAAACCAAACCTACACACAGAAGTGCGTCGGAACGGAACAGAAGTGCTCGAGACGTGCACAGACGAGTATCAGACCCTGGTACAGGGCCTTATAAAAGGTTGCAGGGAATGGTATAGACCTCGGAAACGAGGAGAGAGCGTTGTATTGTTTATAGAAGTCCTTGGAACGGAGTCCAAGTACTTGAGCCTTGCTCTGAGTGAACCGGAATGGAACCGGAACAGACAGGAAAGCTAGTGGAACGCAACGAGAGTGTCGATGCGAATGGAACCCTTGCTGTGCAATTGTTCAGGCTAGATCTGAGTGAACGAGGATTGACCCGAACAGACAGGAAGCACAGAGCGCGATGATGTAGAGCTTCTCAGCTATGAAAACAAACGAGAACGGGGTGCTGGGGTTCTCCAAAGCGAGGTGGATGCCAATTCCAAGCGTGACACAGTAACAACAGTAGTGGGTTCCGATCCCAAGCGCTCCAGACAGTGGTGGGTTCCGATCCCAAGCTCTTTAACAGTAGTGGGTTCCGATCCCAAGCTCTTCACAGTAGTGGGTTCCGATCCCAAGCTCTTCACAACACAACCCAAACAACCAAGTGCGTACTCAGCACGATCCCAACAGTTCCAGTCAAACGGCAAAGTCGGATCCCAAGGATACCGATCACAAAAGAAAAGATTCCAAGCCAAGATGAATTCTAAGAGACACCTTGTTCGAACTCCCCGGTATCTGCCCAATTCGCAAGCGTTTCCGCCTACTAGCCGTAGGGTGATTCCGTGAAGTCACCCAAGATGCCCCTGCTACTAAATACAAAGCGCTGAAACACATGAAAACGTCAAGAATAAGTAAGTATGAGTAAAATAGTCCGTTTATCCGTCCGACTTCCGTGTATCCGTCGTAAGAATAGGTATCTGAGTCCTTCTATTGGCTGCCCATGTCGAGCACGCCATCCTGGTGCGATCCTGTGCACATGTACGATCGGTCAGACTGTGCCGGAGCCATCACAACCGATCCCCTATGTCGATCCCGACTGTATATGCTGTTCCTCCCAATACCCGTGCCTTTCCCGTCTACCGGAACGTCTGGAACCGAAGCCCCCAGTCCGTAGCTCTCCAGGGATACCGCATTCGAAGTACTTCCCAGTATGGGTACTCGCTCCAGGAGCCGACAAGTGTAGGTCCAAGTGATCGGACCCTCGCTTAGTGACCATCCCTTATCTGGAATGCCCGGGACGGCATGGATCCATCAAGATGTGATGTTCCCAGCCCCTTCCAGTGATCATATGATCAGAACGCGCTACGCGTCTCATGTCCAACATACCACAACAGGATTCCAGTCCGTCCCATCTAGTTCTGGGAGCGGGAATAGAGTAGACTTCACGTTCCACTTGATCATTGGGCTACACATCTCCTACAGGTTTCGGAGCGAGCACATGCCAATGGTTCCAGAGTATTCCTCCCCGTTCCCATCCGTTACTCAGTGGTTCCTGCCCTGCCAGCTACTTGGGAACCTTGGTACTGACACTTCTGGAGCGTAGCCCAGCACATGTCTTGTCATGAAAACGCGAAAAAGCGAAGATTTCATGGGTGGACAAATCCCGTGCTTATCATCATGGTTCCCTGGGACGTCCAAAAGCTCTCAAGTCAAACAGTTCTAAGTCAACGAAGACTCCTGTGGCCACCCACTCCTCGGTTCTAGCACCCCTAGCCGCTCGTCTGGGCCTGCATACTCCCACAGCGGCCTCTATTGCCAAAGGCGGGGCTGCCCCCACTCCAAAGCACGCTCCGTTTGGTGGCGTGAACCCGCGCATGCCCTCCCATATGACAGAAGAAGGGAGACATGGACTGCTACCCCGCTGTGATTCAACGCTGGGAACGGAGGAAGGTCGCCCCGAGAGCGCTGCTTCAGTAGCTGCACCGGGTTATGATCTCTCTTCTCCGGTGGGCGATACCGCAGCTCTTCCTAGAATGAGCGCGTCTCCCCCACCGTTGCCGTTCTCTGGGAACGCTCAACAATCCTCTACTGAGCCTTCCGAGGAATCCGACCTCGGCCCTTTTAGTACAGGGAATGAGACGGAGCCAGGGGGCATCGGGAACAACAAGAGTATCACGACGGCGCTCAGGTTTACAGAACATTCTGAGACCAGGGTTTTCAGTGGACTGGCGCGTTCATTAGAGGTATTCCGAGAACCGCTGATGACTTCAGTGGCACATTACCACGGAGCCTGCTTCCCAGAGGATCCCAACGGGGAAGACCCACTGGCGGAGTTTGGCGCTGTGGGCGGGGAAATTCCGAACTTTGACCCTGCCAGAGCTGCTGCGTTGCGAGGTGCTCTAATCCGCTACGATAAGCCTCACTGCCAGTTCGAATGGGAGCACCTAGGACAACTTCTCGAGGAAGTGTCGAAGATTGAAGCGCAGACGGTTTCATGCTTCCCCTTCACTGATCCCACGATCTTGAGACAGTTCTTCTGCCTCTCTCTGGAACCCTTGAGTCGTGTAGCGCACGCTGTAGTCACGGTTCGCCAGATTCTGGAAGCGTTGACGATCTTCCTGGGCAAGGACCCGAAGACCAGCTTCACGCTGGACCTGGATTACGGATTACTCGGGTTACTGGAGCGCAGTGCATACAAAGTTGAGCTGCGGTTTACGCTCTCCTGCCTTCAACGGCGCCTGGCCAACGGGAACAAGCACATCCTCACCTACTTCCAAAGCATTTGTCGCACTCTCGTCGAGGAAGATTGGAGTGAAGTAGTCAGCTCAGCGGACTCGACCTTGCCCGAAATACGTCGGGAATTCGGAACTGTTCATCCTACACAGGAGATGTACCGCTTGCTCCTGAGGCATGACTATTCGCTGCGAGTAGCGATGATCAATGACTCCGCTCGAAAAGGTATGATGCGCCGGTTGAACGAGGAACCCCGGGAACACTACTATCGCCCCCACCGAAGCGTCCCTACTATCAAGAAAACCTCCGTGAAAGGTTCTGACCGTGGAGTGAGTGCTCCCTCTGAGGCTGCTCCTCCCGCAGATTCTGAACCCAAGAACGTTCGCTTCCCGGCTCCTGCTTCGCTTTCTGCAGTATATTGTTTGCCGGGGCAGGGCTTCATCCCGAATCCTCACGCAACAGCTCCTATCATTGGGGGGCCATCGGTGATGCGAGTCCTAAACAGCCTGAACCCGGGGTTGACGAACTGGACGAGTTACCAGTTCCAGCATACCTCCGTGCCGGGTAGGACTGAAGGAGACAAGCGAGGTTCAGCGAACGGGCCCCCTCCTGGGAACGTACCCCCTGGATGGAGGAGTAACCCAAGCAGGGATCCGAATGGAGGAGGGGGCAGACCTGGGGGGCATGGAAACCCTGGGGGCGGAGGAGGTGGAGGGGGTGGAGGCGACGGAGGCGGAGGAGGGGGCAGAGGAGGCGGACAACCAGCTGCTCCAGGAATTGACCCTGTGAGCGCTGCGCAGTGGCAGTTGAATAGCAAACTCAACATCTCGGTTGTGCCGTCGTGGAACGGGAAAGGGGAGACTATCGTCCCCTACGTTATCACGATGTCGTCCTTGGCGATGCTCAGTCCCTTGCTGGAGAGACAGTTGGGGCAAATGGCTCCTTCCCGCTTTACTGAGCATGCGCTGAAGTGGTGAACTTCACTTCCGGAGCCGTCTCGCCGAGAATTCAGCCAGGATTGGCCGCATCTGTTGGAAAACCTGCGCCGTACATACCTCACCGATCAGTGGATCCGTGATCGCAACAGGGAATTCGAGGAGATGAAGTTCAGACAAAAGGGCCACGACCTGGAGGACCCGGTTGACTTCTTCCAACGGCGTGCCCAATATCACAGCTTTATATTCTCGGAGGACGTCGACGGGCCTACTGCTGTCTCCCGCCTCATACGCACCCAGCCGGCGGACTGGAACAAGGAAATCAATGAGCGCATCTGCCCAACCATCGATTCTTTGATGGCGGTGGTGCAGCATAGTCAAGCCGCCCTTATGTCGATTTGGCTGCTGATGACCAAAGTGGACCGGCTGCTAGCGGGATCGAGCACGTCTTCCGCTACTCCCCGCCCGCGATTCCGCCTGCAAGCGCACTTAGCCGAAGTTGAGGAGGAAGCGGAAGGGACGCCGGAAGAAGGGGAGGACGAGGAGGGAAGAGAAGCCATGGCCGTGGATCGGCGACAAGGCGCTACCACTGGGAATTCCCATGAAGCTGGCCCGTCTCGTCCTGACTGGCCTGGAGGAAAGACCATCAACGGCTACTCCTTCGCTCGAGACGATTCGCGGGTCAGCTTGCGTCCCCCGAATGGAGAATGTTACATCTGCACCAGCCCCAAGCATGTGGCGCGGGACTGCTCACACTACGGCAGATGGCAGACTCTGAGACAAGCGATGCTGATACATGTCGAATTGGACCCGGCGGAGGAGGAAGCGGAGCATCGGGAGTATGTAGCTATGCTTGTGGAATCCAAGATCTCGTCTTCCGCATATCTCGATGGTGATGTTGAGCCTGCCCCCATAAGTAAAAACGTACTCGTCGTTGACGTGCTAGACTGTGGAGCAAAAGCTGCTCACGTCGAGTACTGAGGCTTCAACAATCGTAGGCGACATAACACTTTTGTGAAGGAGAAGTCGAGCAAAGATAAAGGGAAAGCGGTGAAAAGCGATGACCCCACACGTTTGCCTCGGCGGATTCTGCGCAAGACCGCTCATGTTGCTGAACTTCCTTCAAGTAAGGATGAAGACGGTCTTACCATCTACAAGGCCCGTAAAGCTCGCCAACTTCCCGACGGTCTAGGATCCTTGGGTGCGCGAGCCCTTCATGTCAAAGTCCGCGTAGGATCTCTAGCAAACGAGGAAGTCCGAGGACGCCTCGACTCTGGCGCGGATATTTCCTTGATGTCGGAGGAGTTCTGGATCGCACTTGGACTGCCGAAACCCAGGGAGGGGATACAGATGTCCCTTTACCACCTCACCGGGCAAGCCAAGGTCCTAGGCTACGTTAAGTGCCCGATCTTTATGGTCACCACCGAGGGGGAGGTAGTGCGCTTCGAGCTAGAGGTGTATGTGGTCCGGAACATGAAAGTTTCTCTCCTTTTAGGGGAGGACTTCCAATCCGCTTATGAGCTCGGAGTGAAACGCTCTTCTACCGGCCATTGCGAGGTGCAAGTAGGGTCTTCCCGGCATATCATCGCGGCCTCCTCCGCGCATTCCGTAGACCTGGGCTTTGAGATACGGCAAGCAAGCATGGCAAAGTCCATGAAGCGCCTGTTGCCTGGGGTCTGGCAAAAGACCTACCAGCGTTCGAAGGCTCGTAAATGCCGCGAAGGGAAGCTCGAAGCGCCACCAGTGTTGGCTGCTAAAAATACTCTCATTGCAGCGGGGTCGGTGTATAACGTTCCCATCACCGGACCGTTCGAAGGGAAGGAGGAATGGCTAGTGGAGAAAGTTGTGATAGCCACGGAAGATGAGAGTGTAATGGCGGCGCCGTCCACCTTCATCAACTCGAGCGCACCCTTCTTGCCCATCGCGAACCCAAGTACTCGCCCTTGGTACATCTGCGCTGGTGACATCGTAGGGCGCCTCCACAATCTGGCGGATTATGCGGACACACCCCATAATGAGGAGGAAAAGGAGAAGCTCGTAGCTTCAGCAGAGGTTAGCGCATGTAATCAAGGAAACGCAGCGCGTGCAGGATCCGGAGGGCTTACCACGAGAACGCGAAGGCACGGAGGATCAGCTCAAGGGGGATGAGAATTGGGGTCCAAAGACTACAGCGCTGCCAGGGGAATTTGATGGAGATCGGAGCACGGAGGACATTGCGCAACTGGTTAACCTGGGTCCAGACGTGCCGGAACATATACGCCCTCGTCTCGACGCCATTTTGCACTCTAATTCAGCTGCATTCGGAGTTGGGGGGTGTTTAGGGCATGTTACGGAGAAGGCGCCCATTCCTCTGAAGCCCAGCACGCAACCCATCTCGGAACCCATATATGCAGCTTCCCCTTTGAAGCGTGAAGTCATCGACAAGCAGATGGATTTGTGGTTTGAGCGCGAAGTGATCGAACCATCGGTTAGCCCGTGGGGCGCCCCATGCGTCGTAGTATTCCGCAATGGGAAGCCTCGACTCGCGGTTGATTATCGCAAGCTCAACACCAAAACCGTCGCTGATGAATTCCCCATTCCTCGACAATCGGATATCATTCAGGTGCTATCCGGGGCGCAAGCCCTATCATCCTTTGACACCTTGGCTGGCTTCAACCAAGTGGAGATGGAGGAGGAGGCGGGGGGGGGAAATGGTGTTCCGATTGCACAGGGTCTGTGGCAATTCAAACGCATGCCCTTCGGGTTACGGAATGGGCCCTCCATCTTCCAGAGGATCATGCAAGGTGTACTGGTGCCGTTCCTCTGGATATTCACGTTGGTGTACATCGACGATATAGTTGTGTTCTCCAGGAACTGGGAAGATCATCTAGTTCATCTCGACAAAGTCCTGAGCGCTATCTCAGCAGCTGGGATTACGTTGGAACCAAAGAAATGTTTCGTGGGTTACTCCTCGATTCTACTCTTGGGTCAGAAGGTCTCCAGGCTAGGATTGTCTACGCACAAGGAAAAGGTGGCAGCCATTCAGGAGCTATCGAGACCTTCGTCGATCCTAGACCTGCAGAAGTTCCTGGGAATGATTAACTATTTCTCAGCGTATATTCCGTACTACGCCTTCGTAGTAAAGCCCCTCTTCGCTCTGCTAACCAAAGGAGCCAAGTGGGAGTGGAGAGCGGAGCATGAGATAGCCTTCCTACAAGCCAAGGACACCTTATCCGCCGCCCCGATACTAGGCCATCCGATACAAGGGAGGCCCTACAGGCTGTACACGGATGCTTCAGACTATGTGATAGGGTCCAGTTTGCAGCAAGTGCAGCCGATACAGGTAGCGGACCTGAAGGGAACAGCGGCCTATGATAAGCTCCAGGCCGCTTGGGACGCGAGAGCTGCAGTGCCCAAACTGGTGGTGACGCTGGTGAAAGACGTGGAGGAAGGAGGGAAGGAGGACCAATGGGGGATGACGTTGGATGAGACGATAGTACACGTTGAGCGTGTAATCGCCTACTGAAGCCGGAGCCTGAAATCCGCAGAGCGGAATTACAGTGCTACGGAGCAGGAGGCACTGGGAGCGAAGGAGGCACTGGTGCGCTTTCAGCCTTTCATAGAAGGGGAGCAGGTCATTCTGGTAACTGACCACTGCAGCCTTGCAGTGGGCAAGGGTGTACGAGAACACTGAACAGGAGACTCGCGGCATGGGGGGCAGTGTTCGCAGTGTACCCTGGACTGAGGATCATTCACAGGCCAGGGAGAATACACTCGAATGTTGATCCTCTGTCAAGGTTACCAAGGGTGCCGCCGCACGAGTCCCCCGTTCTCGAAGATTGCGGGACAATCGTTCCAGACGAGGAGAGGCAGAAGGAAGCGCAGAAGTTGGAGGATTGGGGAACATTTGCGCCAGCTAAAAAGGCAGCATTTGCAATCTGGTGGTGGGAGGACGTGGTGGACAAGTACGCGCTTCCAGTCCGGACAAGGAGGCAGAGAGCGGAGGAGGAAGGAGAAGGGCACAAAACTGAGACGGAGCACGACGGGATCGCTGCACCGGACCAGGAAGGGATGATGAGAGCAAGAGAGGAAGTCCAGGAGCATGATGACGACACAGCTATGGATAACCCACTCCCTTTCGAACAGGCGGACCATTGGACGTATCCGGCGGGGGTTAAACCGGACAAAGACGAGGAAGACTGGAACAAGGCCTCACACCTGCTGGTGTCGGTCTCACAAGGGGTGAAGGACAAGTTCGTTCGTGGATACCAGGAAGATCCGTACTTCCGGGACCGGTGAAACGGCGTAACATAAATGCACGGCATCTAGGGCTAATTTTGCGATTTCCTATGACCAGTATTTATACAACGGGAAGCAACTAGCACTTCTGTTGTTACTAGCATATCAGCTAGTACGCAGACCACTTGTTAGGTGATATAAAGGAGAGTCAGAGCGAGCCCTAACTGCTGACTGTAGCGCGAGGCTGCACTAGTGTGACGCGCTAGCTGCTAGCTGAGTGTACAAACAACCAGGGATTAAACCACTGCCTATACATTCATGAGACATGACCTAGGAGACTCTAGTAGTCCAGAGATGACTTGGGACGGAGCTAGCGAGGGTCTAGCAGACGGATATCTACGATGGAAGTACAGCTAGGGAGCTACACCTTGAGCTAGGAAGCTCGGCGCAGTAACCGGTGGTACTATCTAATCTCTAGATAAGCGACTAGACGGCGCTAGGCGGAATAACCCTACTAGCGACCGGCTAGGGCTTTGACAAAGACATACCACGACATACGAGATGAGGCAACACGCGGCTAGTGCCCGATCTGGGCAGCTAGGGTGAAGGGGAATAGCAAGCAGGCTATTGGAACGGAGCTAGGGACGATCAGTACAGCCTGTACCGATGTTCGGAGGGTGGATCGATGTTCTGACCAACGAACTATGACCATTTGATGTCGGTCGCAACACTGCGTCGCCTAGATGTAATAGATCGACGCTCTGACAGAGTAGAGATGACCTAGATCACCGGCTACATCGCCGGTTGGTCCGGAAGGGGTACTCGGCATAGACGGAGGGCTGAGGATCCATTGATATACCCACGGTTGAACACTAGCCGGTCAGCGAGGCTGACCTGGCATATACCAAACCAGTCCCAAAACCAAACGGCAGTCGTCTCATTGGCTGACCGTATTTCTTATCATCTAATATTGCTTATTGTATTATTCAGCTCGCTTTCACATGTAACTCACACCTAGTAGTATAAAAGGGAGCGCAGGACAGACTAGGGTCTAAGAACATTATGCCCCAGACTTTGGACGAAGCTGGTGCTAGTGGACTCAGGCTGCTAGTGGAGGTTGATACCGAACTTCACTTGTAGTAGTCTTTATATTGGAATCAGTAAACTGTGGACTCTGGAAACATCAAGTGACTAAGTTGAGGATTTCGTGTTGTTGGTCCTAGACCTCCACATATAAAACAAGGGTGTTCTCTTCGAGACCCAACTGCAGTTTGCGCTAGTGACTTTGCCTTCACCCCGACATGACGGAAGCTCTGTCGTAGTGTGTTGGATCACTTGCTAGGTGGATTGTGTGTTGACTTGAGCCCACTAAGAAGAAGACAGACTAGGTGCCCCCACCTCTAGTTTGGCTATAACTTGTCAGTTACTTCGCCTTCACCCCGATATAGACGGAAGCTCTGTCGTAGTGTGTTGGGTCGCTAGCTGGACGCTTGTAGTGAACTAGTGCCGATAAAAGCGGAAAGGTTCCTGTTCTTGGTTAAGGAATAGGTCAGCGGTCAAGGAGAGTCTTGCCGTTTGAGGATTGAAGTCCATTTGTTGTTAGCCTCAGTAGTCTTTGGGGCTGCCCTTAGCGAGGATTTTCACAAACCTACATACTCTGCCCTGGTTTTCTCGACCTAGCGGTCCAGCCATCTTGTATCCACCCCATATAAACACACCCCCGGACCATCCCTAGGTTCCTAGCAGTGTTGTTGTTGGCGGTTGCATATTGCTAGTACGTTGTGGAGTGTGTTGTTGGAAGCCTATAAATCAAACTTGTGTTTGTTCAAACCTGCTGGTCACATACTACGGCCCGGACCCGAACTCACAAAGAGAAGCACTTAGATCTTTGGAGGTAGATTGGTTGTAGTTGGTTGTTTTGGGTGTTTGTTCGCAATACCTATCAATTAGCTATTCCTAGTCATATAAGAAGTGCACCGTTTCACCGGTATACAGAAGAGGCCACCAACCCCGAGAAGGTGCTCACGCCTTCGCATTTTCAGAAGGGCAAGGACGGGTTGCTGTACTTCGTGGACGCCGACTGGAGGAATTGCCTCTGTATTCCACGAACGAAAGTCCAATTCGTACTCCGATGGATCCACAAGTCTCCCCACGAGAGTGCCCACGCTGGTCCGTTCAAGTTCATCAATCGACTGAGGGAACTATTCTTCTGGACGACCTTAACGAAGGACGCGGATGAGTTCGCATCTATGTGCGACGTTTGCCAGAAAATCAAGGTGGACCATCGGCAGAAGATGGGTGGATTACGGCCTGCTCATATAACCCCTCGTCCCTTTGCTACGGTTTCTCTGGACCTGATCACTGGGCTTCCCCCGTCGGGGAAAGAGAAGTTCATGGCGATACTAGTCATCGAGGACAAGCTGACTAGATTCTCTGTCATGATCCCAACGCACACCAACCTGTTGCAGGAAGGGTTCGCAGCTTTCTTCGTGGAGAGGGTAGCGAACGTCTTCGGCATGCCGGAGCACATAATCTCGGACTGCGACAAACGCTGGGCTACAGCCTTCTGGCGTTCGGTCACTTTGCAATATAGAAGCGTGCTGGCGCTATCTTCCGCACATCACCCGCAGACGGACGGGCAGATGGAAATCCTCAATGCTACGATTGAACAGATGTTGCGCGCCTATGTCGCTGCAGATGGTTCTTCGTGGGCCAAATGGCTGGGAGAGATTGCTTTTGCCTACAATTCGAATGTGCACGGGTCTACTGGATATAGCCCCAACTTTCTCCTATTCGGCTACCACCCTAGAGGAGCCGCTGGAATACTTAACCCTGGAGGAGACCCCGTAGTCCACCCTTTTCTGCCGAGTCAGAAAGGCGAGGATTTCATAGAAGCGCTAGAGAGTCACAGAAGGGCGGCGAGGCACGCAGTAGTGCTGGCACAAGAGAGACAGGCTCGCGCTTATAATAAAAGCAGGCGTCCTGTGGAGAGTATTGAGGAGGGTGACTATTTCCTGGTCAATCCTCACTCGCTGGAGTTGGTGGATGTGCAGGTATCAGCTATTGGCCAAAGCGCAAGGACGGCTAGACGCTGTGTTCCGAGCTGGTGACGGTAGAGGCGAACATGTACCGGCTCTACCCCAAGACGAAGCTCGCTCTGCTTCCCTCTACATGGTTTCGCTGGCTCCTTGGACTCCTCGTGTTCGGCAGCTGTTGGCTCCTATCGTTCCGAGAGGAGGAGGCCCTCCTATGAGACCTGGAGCTCGTATGACAACTATCACGCGTGCTCCTGTAGCTGCGCCGGGAGTTCTCCGACGAGGATGAGGAATCAGAGGAGGAGGATGAAGAAGAGGAATCGTGGATGGGAGGATTGCGTCTCGACACAGGAGCGCCCGACCCCGAAGCAGCACCTGGGCCGTCGCGAATCAAGAACTCGCAGGCAGTCTTCTGTGCTCCACTCCCTCCCGTATACGTCCGACCGCCACCAGCAGCAAACGATGATAACCTTGCTGCGCGCCCCGTGGAGAAACAGATCCTTGACATTGACCACATTCCCTAGATCGTCCCCCCGATGATCCCTACTAACTGGAACGGGAAATGGGACAAGTGGGAGCTGTCGGAAGTTAATGATGAGCGTGCATGGATGTACAGAGGGAAGAAGGTGAATGTGGAGACCAACTGCTGGTATGACCAAGCAATGGGACGACACCTATTCTTTGGACAATTTGTGCCTCCTCCAGGGGTAGTGGACTGGGAAAGGTTCGGGTCCCCGGTTCCTCCGTATCCCTTCTTTGTGGAAAGCGGCAACCGTTGGATACCCAAGAAACCCTCGTACTGGATGTACCCCACGGAGAAAGGAGAAACCAGGGACCGTGGAAAACGTGCGGAGGTGCCCAGTCCTACACGGCTGCCTCGCACGGAAGTACTGCTCGCAATGCCGGAATTTGGAGGGCCGGATGATGGTTCTGGGGACGATGAGGATGGGATGGAGATCTCCAACCTCGAGGTGGAGAACCCTGCGTCGAATGTGGTCACCATCACTGACGTCAACGACAATATCTCAGCACAAACCTTCCAGGTCCTCACGCGTGACACCTTCTCCAACAGCAACGCAAGGCCCCTGTCTATCATTCGCGTGCAGGGGTTGATTTGGGTGCCGTTCGTGGACGTCAGCACCGGCAGGCGAGGGTTCGGCGCGCTGGGAGTGGTGTGGAAGAAGATGAGGATTGTGTTCCGGTTCGACGGCGAGTTTGACGAGGCTCTACTATACACCACGGACGTATGGCCGAGGGACGAGGACAACAGCAATGATGTCATCATAGGTAATCCAGAGGCGTTGGGTGATGAGTCTGGCTCGGTTGAAGGGGCTATGATGCGACCCTTGTCTCCTCCCCCTCGACAATCCGTGAGAGCAAGCGCTGCTGCTCCGGAAAGGGGAGCTCAACCTCTCCCACGACCCTTGTCTCCTCCCCCTCGAGAACTCGTGAGTGCAGGAAATGCTGCTCTGGGATGGGGGGCTCAGCCCGAACTCGACTGGGGGGCCAGTACCTCCTCAACGTCGAACGAAGCCGTTCCCCCTTCCGAGAGACCCTCGACGGCTGGAGTGCTGTCCCGCGTGAACGCGCGCCCGCCGCCTATGGAACCAAGGTCTATGCGGGACAAAGGGAAGGGAGCCACGTCACGCTCCAGCATGGAGTACCGCGACAAGGGGAAGGGGAAGGCGAAGGATTCACCTTCATTGGGGGACCGTCTGTCCGAACCATCCTCATCCTCGGCACAGACGGCGAGGGTTCCGCTGGAACAGCGGCTCTCCAACCCCTCCATTCCACTCGCAGACCGCCTCCAAGCCCCGTGACCATTCACCCTGGCCGAACGACTCCAAGGACGCAGTCCCATGCTGCTAGCCAGTCGATTAGCTCCCCCAGCTCCTATGGTTGGGCCCCTCATGTCGGTGCAACTGCCTTTTGGACCGCCGCAACCGGAGGGGACAGGGCTGTTGTCTCTGGCGGAATGGCTGGCAACTCGTCCCAGTCCAGACACTCTTCCTCGCTGCTTTGCGGTCCTACTCCAGCGTGACCCACCAGCTCACGACGGCCGCACGTACCGTTTGCCCATCAATCCCGAGAACCCCACAGTGCCTTGAAGGGTGCAACGAGGGAATCAAGCAGGACATCTACCGCGAGAGCTCGCCGCTATGCGAGTGGAAGAGGAAGCTAGGAGAGCGGCCGTTGAGGAGGAGGGGGTAACCAGCGCTGGGTCAACAAGTCGGAGGTCGCCAACTCCAAGCGAGATGGAAGGGGTAGAGCTTCAGAATCCGTTCTCGAGTGCACTTCCTATAGCTGCATTGAGCGGAGTCCTGCACTTGGTAGGGCAGCAAGGAGCCCCATCTACATCAACCCAAACGCAGGACTTCGAAGAGGAAATGGACGACCCTCTGCGAAGCTGGACCCCGGAGGACGATGAGTGGGGCATGGGACCTTCCATGTAGTGGCCGACACAGCGGAAAGTTGAAACCGCGTGGCTAGGGTTTCGCCTCCTACGGGAGTGTAAAGGAATCAAGAGCGACGTAGAATCTACAAGATGCGCAGTGGACGCTACCCGTGTGGGGGGCTCTGTGACGGTATACGGACTATAGACACGGTGCAGTTCCACTACGAGATGCACTTATACTTAATGTACATACATATATTTGTTAGCTACGATAGGTAGATGATCGGCGATCATTACTTACCTAATATATCTTACTTTGCAACAAACTCTTATGTCGTGAAGCCCGAGATCCACCAAGGCGAACCACCTCGATGTGTTAGACCCCCTGCCTGGCTGAGCAACCGTACAACTGCTCCGCGACCCCCGCGTTACAGGGGTCTACCTCGGTCCACACGACCCGGGACCATCTACCGCAGGAGTGCTCCTTAGCGCTCACTGCTCTTATAGCAGCGCCGGACTCTACATCCGTGCGTGCTTCACCTCCAGCGCGGCGAAGCCTCAAAGACCCGCATCACACCCATCTTCTTCGTGCAGCCTGTCCTCGGAATTTGGTTGAACACATTCTATTCACTCACCACCAAGGAAACATCACAAGCTAGCCACGGGACTACGCAAACTAAATGTGCAGTGGGCTGCAGCAACACCACAGCCCGGAAGTTTGGGGGAAGAGGGGACTCAGACAGAGAGTACAATGTTTCCGAGGATGATTGTTTGAATTAACAATTTATTATATTTTTTTCTGGGGAGCTGGGACCTAGCTTGGCGGATAACATGGAGGCTACATGATGAACAGCTGCATGCCAGCTGCATTCAGAGCTGGATATCACAACTGGTGACCGCCGCACACCACATCGGAACCAGATTGTGGGACAGATGGCTTCCACATGGCTGAACTAGCTGTGTCTAACCTGGCGGCACTTTGGCGGTGTAACAACCTACAGAAGATAGTTGAGAACACGGTCATGGAGCTTTTGAGAGGACATGGTGAAGATGGAGAGAAATGTAATTATGGATCCAGGAACTGAGATCCAGTTCGCAAGTTATCAGGGGCTGGAGCAGTTGGACAACAGCATCTTCGGGTTGACCAGTCACAAATACATGAATGCCAAGTTCCACCATAGCAGGAAGGACATCCTCTAGCTTGTCCATTTCTGAGCACTTGAAGATGGGGTGTCCTGAGAGAGCAATAATCAAGCTCTTGAGACAAGCAGTCAGCTCCGGAATATTTGGTTTGTGTGCACCATCCCCAAGTTTGTGGTATAGTGCAAGAATTTTGACAGTGTTCTCAGGAGTTGCTCCTCTAGCTGAGATATGATGGAGGAGAGCATTCCACGAAGAGATTATTTGTTCACTTGAGCATGGTAGAAGTAGAAGTAGACAACAACACTGCCAGGAGTTGCTAGCATGTCTTCGATGGCAGTTGAACTGACAAGAGAGGGGAACGGAACCCAACAGAGTTTGCAAGTCAGTCATTTACTCTCACTGTGCACATCTGACAACTGATGCAGGTCTTTTGGGCCTCGCCAAGCTGGAGGTAAGCGCACATGGACTGTGAGTCTGGCACTGCTAGATAGACAGGAGGCGCCGACTCAGGCCCTCCCCACTGTTGTAACACTTCAGCTAACAGCCTTGTCACCCCGAGGTCGGAGCTCCATTGATATGATATCTCAAGGCAGGAGGAGAGCAGTTTTACAGGTGCTCAGCTATCCAGCGGGTCTGGGGGTGTTAAGCACCTAGTCTTCCATCTGTAAGTAGCTGATCTCAGAACAAAGGGCTGATAGGCCACTATGCTACTAAGTCCTATATACAGTATCAAGATATTAGTAGTAGCGCTAGGCCGCGTCCATTATGCATGTACCGTCACAGAGCCCCCCACGCAGGTAGCGTCACTGTGTTGTATGCCGATTCTACGACGCTCTTAGTCCCTATACACTTCAACTGAATGCGGAATCCTAGCCCTGCGGTCTCGACTCCATAACACATTTCACCCCGCATATGGCCCCATCCTGAGGTCGTTGTCATCCCCAGCGGTCCAGTGACGAGGGGCATTGAGCATCTCCTCATCCTCCTCCTGCTCTGCAGGGGTCTGCACTGACACGTCCTCGCTTTGGATGGCGGTTAAGTACAGAACCCCGCTTGATGCAGCCACTGGTGGCACAAACAAGCCTGATGTTTGGGTCTCCGCACTGGTCGACACCGTTGGCAACACTTCCGCCATCCGCGCCTCTGATTCGGCTCGCATTGCTGCCAACTCTCTTTGTAGCCCTCTGTGATGCGGGTCCTTTAGGCCTCGCCAGGCTGGAGGAAAGCGCACACAGACGATGAGTCTGGCGCTGCTGGGTAGACAGGAGGCGCCGACTCAGACCCTCCCCGCTGTTGTAACGCTTCAGCTAACGGCCTTGTCACCCGAGGCCGGAGCTCCATTGATATCGTATCTCGAGGCGCGGCGAGAGCAGTTTACAGTTGCTCAGCTATCCAGCGGGTCCTGGGTGGTTAGCCTTCGGCAGTAGCGCTGCCGCTCGTTGTGTCTAGCCGTTGCCGTCGAACATGGTAGTTGAGAGCAAAGATAGATGATATCACATGATCTAGCTACCCGAGCTATACAGAATAATACTACGTAAGCATATATGACATGTCTGCCTTGGGCATGCCCTAATACCCTCGTCACAGAGCCCCCCCATGTCCAAGGTAGATATGCGGACATGTAGCGAAAAGTCCAAGTTCCATCACAATGGCCCCCCAGATCCGACTGCCAGCTGTTGAGCAGGAGGAAAAAATTCTGCCGGCAGGATTTATTGTGCTCGCATCCCCTCTCTGGCTGAGATCAGGGGTGCATCCTCCATCTAGGAGATCTGCAAGACGTCCCCTTTGATGCTTGCCCGCCTGCCAGATGCGCTTATGCTAGCCATCATCACTGAGGCCTATGCTCTGGATGAGCACCCAGCCCATCAAGGGCATACACCGGTCTTCTATAGACTGTCAGACGGTGGGCCTGGCCTAGCATAGTCCATCCTCCTGTGTAAGCCATCTGCCTGCCCATGCGCTGCAAGCAGCTTCCTCCCAGCAGCCCGTTGGACTGTCGAAGGGCAGGCAGTCCTGCCGCTGGCCTGGCATGGTCCGTCAAGGACCTATGCACATCATCCACCTGCCTCTATGTGGCAAGCAGCTTACTTCCGACAGTCTGTCAGCCTGTCGGAGGGCAGGAGGCTGAGGTCACCCAGTAACTCGCCTCGCATGGTCCATCAAGGACCTATGCATGTCTGCCTACCCCTGCGCTGCAAGCATCATGCTTCCCACAGTCTTCCAGCCTGTGGAAGGGCAGGTCGCCTGTCACTAGCCAGGCCTGGTCCATCAAGGACCTATGCAGGTCGTCTGCCTGCCCCTGCGCTGCAAGCAGCTTGCTTCCCACAGTCCGTTGGACTGTCGGAGGGCAGGTCGTCCTACGGCTAGGCCTGGAGGATGCCTATACACCCCTACAGCCCCCCACTTTTTCTTCGTGCACTACTGGGCCGACTGTAGGTCCCAGAGTACGCGATGAAAAATTACACCCAATCCCGATGAGTCTAGCTCCTGGGAAAGACGAAAAAAAATTTGGGTGCTGGGAAGGGGACCTCATGCAGCAATTGAAATGCGCAAAGAGGATCCCCGCCGAAATGACACAGGAAGAGAGGGGAAGTACTGGTCCAACCCAATCTGACGTCGACTGAAACCGGGAGCGAGGTATAGTTCCAACATCGGTGAGTCATAAGGCATGATGGGCGAGTGAGTGCCAGTCCAGGAGTACGTGAACTATGGCAGTGACGGAGGATTGGGTGGCCGTGGTGGTGTAAGAAGGGAGGATGACAAACAGCGGTGCTGGGGTTGTGGGGCAAGGAGCAGGAAGCACAGAAACATTATTGAGGGTTCCAGCGGGTTGCAAGAGGAAACGGAGGGTGGCCAGCGCAGTTGGACCATAAGGTTATTTGGTCGCTGCTCAAGAGGTGGATACGATCTTGCCCCCCAATGAGAGCATATCCCAATGCGTTCAACGCAGGCCATGTACCGAACCGATGGCCTGCCATGAGTGCACAGGCACCCTATGGCTCCTTTCCCAGGATACTTGAACAGCGCAGGCGAGGAGCAGCCAAAAGAGGGCGCTCACTAACCAGAACACGTCATTGAAGCACCCGAGTTAGGCAGTGCACCGGCAGGATGTCAACGCGCTGTTGATCTGGCGTGGATGGGACATCAAGTCCAGCACGACATTGATGCGCCGCACGAGCGACGCCCACAAGGGTTCGAGAGGTGACCGCGTCGTTGAGCCAGACGTGTACCAGCAACGCGTAGGGGGAAGTTGAGAGCACGCATGGGATCCATTGGACCGGGTGCGCACATAATCCACTCGACGACACGTCCCAGAACTCGAACGGCGCGGGCGAGGGGCAGCCAAAAGAAGGCGCTCACTGGCCAAGACGCGTCATTGAAGCACCCGAGTAAGGCCGAACGAGAAGTCAACGTGCTGTCGATCAGGAGCGGATAAGACGCTGGTCATGTTGCGTAACGGCCGCGTGTGTGCAAAGAATTCGGGGGCGCGCAAGCGAGAAGACGTCATGAATGAACCGCACTTGCGCTTGCCTCTCTGTAGGCAGAACTCGGCAGAACTACACAGCCCATGTTCAGCAGCGCCGGGTACCCGAGCCCCCCAGGTTCAATTTCGTGAGGGGTTAGGAAACACCCGAAGTGAAGGGGGCAGCGCTGCTGCGAGCTTGGCGTGAGAGCTTGTATCCTCCGAATGCTCCTTCGCTTCGACCAGTAATTGGGCTTGTAGTGACGTGGAAGGAACCAGCTACTAAGGCGCGGCGTCTTCAAAGATGGCGAGCGGTTCCAGAGTCTTGTCATAGCAATGTCCGCGCCCCCTGGGGTATCGTCGAGTGATTTGGTGTCGATGTGCACTGCTCGGAAGTAGGACGCTAGAGCAGGGGGAGACCGCGCAGGAGAGCGCTCGAGGATCAGTGCACAATGCAGAATGTACATCCATCTCCTTGCCCGCAAAGAGCGCACAGGCGCCTCCATTCCCAGGAACTCGAACGGCGTAGGCCGGGAGCAGCCAAAAGAGAGCGCTCACTTGCCCATACGTCGTTGAAGCCGCCGAAGAAGGTCGAGCGCCAGAGGGAGGCGAAGGGCGCAAGGGAACAAGAGGAACATCGAGGTGCTCGGTAGGTGTCGACACGAACTTCGCGTTGGTGCCAGGGCAACGCACGACGCGGCGAGGGCGGGACGAGGGTGTAAGGCCGGTGGTGAGGCGCGCGCACACCTGGGCGAGCGCAGAACCCCTAGTTTGAAGAGGTCCGAGATTGCAGCATTTCGTTCTTGAGGACGAAGCGGCCGAGCATAGCCACTGATCGGAGTTGATCCTCCGAATCCCATTGTACTCCTTCCAGTCTCTTCCGCCATGGAGCTCGGACCACGGCACTAACGCGATCATCAGGGCGAAGCAGCAAAAGCCTGGCCCCCTCTCCACTACGGCTGTATGCGGCCACAAAGGCGCTCCACCGCGCATGAAGGCGTGTTTCCTTGGCCACTTTTACTACAAGTCCTCATCCCGAGGCAGCAGCGTGCGCGTGCTCTTGAATATACGGCTCCGTCGTAGACACTTTTGTACCGTGGTATCGCTAATCCAAGCAATCCTTGTCTCCAGCCCCCCGCGCTAGCACGGTGCAAAGAAAGTATAGGGACCCCCCAACTTGTGAAGGGCGTAACCCAGAACAAAAGCAGCCGCTTAGAGGCGCTCAAGGTGAAGGTCGTATCCGCTGCGAGGGTTGCCGTGGTCATGCCGTGCAGCCCGAGGCGACTGCGGCGAGCCTAGTGCGCTGGGGGCGAGCGTAAGGTTGTACAGGCAGGAACCAGCGCAGCCGCTTGAAGGCGCTCCAGGTGAGGGTTCAAGACGTGGCAATTCGTTGGGCGTGCCGGCGGGAATATGTCACTAGAAGCGGTTGGGGAAATAAGAGAAAGCGCGATGTAAGCAGGATCGTGCGATGCGTGGGGCGTGTACGATGGCGTTCCAAAGCAATATCCCCACTCCAAGGTATAGCGCTGAGTGGTCCAGCACGCCGACGAGGCTGCGTATCGGCCTCGTGCTTGCAACAGTGCTAGAAAACTCGTCCCCAGAGCACCTGATAATACTATACCGCGTAGGACTGGCCCCGGCGCATTGGCAACGAGCTCGGAAGGCGCGGAAAAGGAGACGCCAATAATAAGGCGCTCACTTTTCACGTACGCGTCATCGGCAGCCCTCGTCATGTCCGTAGCACTATCCCACAGCAGAACTCCGAAGCGAACCCGGCTTGTGTCGAAGTTTGAGGAGCATGGGTCGGGACCAGAACAGAGCAGCCGCTTGAAGGCGCTCATGGTACATGTCGTGAAAGCCCTAGAATGTTTGCAGGGAAGCTGCCGGCGAGCCAGGAGCGCGCAGAGAAGAGTCTTAACGTCGCGGACACGCGGATGCCAAGACGAAGGCGTGTAGTTTGGAGTCACGGAGTGTGCCCAAGGCCTGAGCTTTTCCGGAATTCTTGCGGCACGACGCGATCGAGGTGGGGACAAAGATGTCTTGCTGCCACGTCAGCTCGGCATTGCCCGAGCACCGTACCCGTCCCGAGCACATCCCGGTGTTTCCACGCAAAATGCGCACCTCACTGTTCGCACGCAAGAAACATCTGCGCCTTAGTACTCGTTTCTCCGGAAACTCGAACGGCGCGGGCGAGGAGCAGCCAGAGTAGGGCGCTCGCTAGCGAGACGCGTCATTGAAGCACCCGGGTGAGGCTGTGCATCAGCGGGATGTCGACGCGGAGCGGAGCGAAGCAACGAGGATGGGTCCAGCGCAGCAGTTAGGGTTTCGGAACGGAGGGGTAGACGACCGCGGCGCTGCGGCGACACCGTAGACCACAAAGCGTAGTCGAGAGCGCAGGCAGCGGCAGAATGCATCCGAGGGCAGCACGCCAGCACTGGTCAGGGACTAGGCACCCTGGGCGGCTTCACGAGCAAGGTAGAGGGCGGAGAGAAGTCGCCCGCACGCTCAGTATTTGCGAAAGCGTGACGACAGCGCGCGCGGGACGGGGTGCAAGGCCGGTGGCGAGGCGCGCGCGCACCTGGGCAAGCCCAGAGCCCAGAACTTGGAGCTGGAATGGGCCTAGCTCCAGGGGCGCGGGCGGCCAGTCTTGGCGTAAACTCCGCACGTCGGGCAAGTCGGGCGCGAACGAGATAGAGGACGGTATCGGACGAGCAAGATAGCAGACGGTAACGAGTCGTTCGTACGCAATGGGCAACTACCACGGACACGGGAAACAATTCTCGTGGCCGACTGCGTGCTTTCGTGTGAGCCGCCAGCCCCCCATACAAGCTTCTCGCCCGAAGATAGGTTGAGCGTGCGGACGAGGCCGATTGAGACTTGCAGCGTCAGGCGAGCGGCAGCGTGGACTTGTGCAGGTATGTGGTCGGTTCGAACGCAGGCGCGAGTGCACGGACGAACGCGCGTGGGGCCGTGGGCCGCAGGGCGAGGGCGGTGCCCCTGCTAGCGCCGAGAAGCCGTCGCTCAGTGAAAAGGTCGGGGCGCGCCAGCAGTGGGACGTAGTGCCACTCTTGGAAAACAGCTGCGCGGTCTCGTCCCGCCTTTGCTATAACCACTGTTCTCCCTCCGGAACTTTGTTCCCCCCGCTATCCTTCCCATCCCTCGTCCTGCCCCCCAGCATCCCGTTCCCAGCGAGGTATGGCGGAACGTGCGCGGTGGCGTAGCAGGACACGCGAATCACCTTAGCGATCCCCTGGGAACGTGGAAGACTGGCTTTGGATGTGTCGATGCGCACTGCTTGGAATTAGGATGCTGCAGCAGGGGGAGGCCTTGCAGGAGAGCGCTCGAAGATCGGCGCACGATGCCTGGAACTCGTCGCGACACGCGGGTATCCATGCGAGTGTACAAAGTGGTCTCAGAGAGACCCGTACGAGCGCGCGTCCGAGCCGAAGGCGAGCTGGCGTGGATGATTCACGGAAGGCGAAGCGAGTCGGTCGTGGGGACCACTGAGACCCAACTTGAGCGCAGACCGGCAGATGCGCACGCGGACGGCGCGCCAGGGAAGTGCGAGCAAGGAGACACCATGAGCGGGCGCTCACTCGCTCTCAGCCCTGAGGATGAGCCCCCCAATTTCGCTCGCAGACCGGATGGTAGTCGAGAAAGAGCCCCCCGCACGCGAGTCTCCGCTCCATCGTAGGCGACGGCTGGGGCGGCGGTGTCGCGCGAATCCACAGGAGAGGCTCCACGTAGCCGTAGCCCCGTGCCGCAGTGGCGGAAGCGCGACGGGGTGTGAGCGAGGGGACGAGGGTGCAAGGCCGGTGGCGAGAGGCGCGCGCGCCTGGGCGAGCGCAAAACCCAGAGCTTGGAGCTGGGATGAGTCTGGCTCCAGGGGCGCGGGCGGCCATTCGTGGGCGTAAACTCCGTACCTCGGGCGCGAGCGGCAGCGCAGCCCGAGCGCCATGAGCTAGCGCGCGTGCAGTGAGAGACGAGAGCAGTGTCCCTGCCCGCGCTGAGAGACGCTGTCGCACAGTGCGGAGTGCTGCGACGAGGTCGCGGCGCGCCCGCAGTGCAGTGTAGCGCCCCGCCCCTGGAAAACAGCTGCGCGGTCTCGTCCCGCATTGCTGTACTCATTATCCTCCCTCCAAACCCTTGCCCTCCGAACCCTGCTATCCCGTCCTCCGTATCCACCTCGTTCCTCTTCGTCCCTCATCCTGCCCCCCAACGTCCTGTCTTGAGGCGGACCGAGAGCGCCGCAGCCACTAGAGCGCCGGTGCTCTCATCCCTTCGTTACCCGCGTCCCTCCGGTGTCGTACTTCGATCCTCTTTAGGGTTCCGAATGCCGGGGTTCCAGAATCCCAGCTGAAGAGAAGGTGAAAGGGAGAGAGGAGAGGACGTCCAAAGCACGGCGATGAACACCGTAGTTTGGACATGGTGGTGGTGGAAGGAGAGGTTTTAAGCGCGCGCGCGCTCGACGCCGCTCTATCGCCCCGCCGCGGCGAGCGGTTCGCCGTCGAGTGACTTCCGCCTCCGAGAACACAGACACGCCCTATGAGTCGTTGGGCCAGCAAAGAAGGACGCCAGCACTTTCGGGCCCTTTCTCCGCAACTCAAACGGCACGGCGAAAAGCAGCCAGGAAAGGGCGCTCATTTGCCGTGCCATTAAAGTGGCCAAGTAAGTAGCGAACCAAAAGCTGGCGAAGTGAGCTGGCGTGGGTGATTCGCGTAAGGCGGAGTGAGTCGGATGCGAATGGTGCGGGTCGTTGGGGACCGCTGAGACCCAAATTGAGCACCCGTACGGGCAGAGGCGCAGCTAGGGCGCCGTCGAAGAACTTCGGAAGGCGCGAGCAGGGAGGCTAGTAGGGAATTGAAGAGGAGGCGCAATGCTCGCATACTCGAGTGGATAAGGCAGGACGTGCACTGTAGCGTAGCAAGGAAAGATCCTCGCCCCAAGGAGTAGCACCGAGTGGTTCAGCGCGTCGGCGGAAAGCGACGGTGTGGAGAAAGAGACGCCAGTACAGGGCGCTCATTTCTCGTATACACGCCGTCCAGAGCTCGCCAGGGCGCGCAAAACACACTAGCGGGCCACTGAGGACGTGGGAAGCACCGTTTCGCCATGCTGAACCGCGTGGCACCGAGGCGGGTACCTCAGTTAGAAGCTCGGAGGATGCGGAGAAGGAGACGCATTGAACAAGCGCTCACTTCTCCCATACGCGTTCACTGGGCGCTCATCTTAGCTGTGAGGCGCTCGTGGTGCTTGCTGTACCCGCGTTCCAGGGGCATGTCGTTCTTGAGGGTAGTAGCGAGGGGAGAACTTCGAGAAAGAAGCGTAAGAGGAGAAGGTAAGCCTGATAGCGCGGTATGCAATGCGCTCCGAGGTAGAGAACCAAGGACTGCGACCCGGAATCTTGCCAGGAGAGCTCGGAAGGCGAAATCAGCACAGCCATCTGTGGGTGCCCATGGGAGTTGTCATGTCCATGTCGAGTGCGCGCGCCGTCCGTAAGAATCGCCTCGCATCGCCAGACTCCGTGTTGGGGAGATGGCAGCACCAGCCGCACCTCGACCCAGGAGAACTGGGACGGGGTAGCTGCGGCTGCGCTTCATCGCATAAGAGCCCGGCGCTGCTTGTATGCGTCGCAGTCCGCGTAAAGTAGACGTGTTGTTCGTGAGGGTCGCCAGAAGAAAGAGAATGGGGCAAGGGAAGCATAGAAGGAAGTAAACATAGTGTGGAGGGAAGCATGGAAGGAGGTGGCGAGTTGTAGAAACTTGTAGACTGAGTCGCTTGCCTTGCAACGTGGTTGTGGAGGGAGTAGAGACGCCTCGTCGCCACGTAAGCTCGGCGTCGACCGAACGCTGTGGCAACCGGGTCGTCGGCGGCGATTCCTGCACGTCGACTGCGTTGCAAGCGTATTCCGGCACGCTCAACGCGATACGTTCACCCAGCTATTGGCCAGCAAAGAAGAACACTGGCTCCTTCGCGCCCTTTCCTCGGGAACTCAAACGGCAACGGGCGAGGAGCAGCCAGAAGAGGGCGCTCACTTGCCGGTACGCGCCGTTTGAAGCAGCGGAGTAAGTGGCAGCGTAGTAAGCCGGCAGGGGAGCTCGTCAACACCTCCCAAAAGCAAGTACCCTCCCTCAGAGAGGGAGTGCTTGCCCCCCAGTGCCAGTCCGCTAGGAGATGAGGGGCAGCACAAGGATATTCGAGCAGTGCAGCCACGTACCAGGCGCGCGCTCGCGTCTCCTCCTCGCTCATCTGCGTACCAGCAACATTGTTCCAATGTTGATCCTGCGCAGGTAGGGGTCCAGACTCGCGGAGTCGGTGAGGGAACGGAACACCACTGGGGTGTTCGGTCCGCCGCGGCTGGCTACAAGTCGGTGCAGCCAGCGGCAGAGGAGGGGGCAATGGGCTGCTGCCAACTAGCCTCGTCTCGAACCTGACGAGGTAGCCGCGAGACAGCCGCCCATTGGCCAACGCACGCCATAAGCCAGTACAGCGGCGTGGAGTTGGGGTCTCGCCCCTGGCAGGCGAGGCGCTACCCTCTCACCTCTCTCACCACGTCTAACGCGCATGAAAGCGGTGGCGGGTGTCCAGCGCCTCCCCTGCCCTTCAAAGCTGGGCAGCAGCAGCTTGCTCTTTACAGAGCTGAGCGCTTGTGACCGCTTCCGCTTCTCCAGCCATGGTGAAGCCCTCGCGGTGGGCTCCATTGTGATGCGGGTCCTTTAGGCCTCGCCAGGCTGGAGGAAAGCGCACACAGACGATGAGTCTGGTGCTGCTGGGTAGACAGGAGGCGCCGACTCAGACCCTCCCCGCTGTTGTAACGCTTCAGCTAACGGCCTTGTCACCCGAGGCCGGAGCTCCATTGATATTGTATCTCGAGGCGCGGCGAGAGCAGTTTACAGTTGCTCAGCTATCCAGCGGGTCCTGGGTGGTTAGCCTTCGGCAGTAGCGCTGCCGCTCGTTGTGTCTAGCCGTTGCCGTCGAACATGGTAGTTGAGAGCAAAGATAGATGATATCACATGATCTAGCTACCCGAGCTATACAGAATAATACTACGTAAGCATATATGACATGTCTGCCTTGGGCATGCCCTAATACCCTCGTCACACCTTCCCACCCGGTTACCCCGCCGTACCCGCCTCATCCCCGGTGCAACCTGTTGATGCGGAGGTGTGTCCATCATGGGCTGGAGGATCCCAAATATTTGCTGGTAGGGTGGCGGGATCGGGGCGAGTGGCCAGTAGGTCGGCCATGGACAGACATTGCAGTGGTGGGGGCATGGGCATCCAAGGCACCCAAGGTTGTGGTGGAGGCGGCACAGGCATCCATGGCACCCATTGCTGGTGTAGGGGTGGCATGGGCAGCCAAGGTGCCTGTGGTGTCCAAGGCATCCAAGACGGAGGTGGAGGGGCTGCGGGTGGCCGAGGCACCCATGATGATGGCCCTGCCATATCCGAGGATGGGGCGGGGCACCAAGCGAGTTGCCAGTGGGGGCGGCTCCAGCCGAGCAGTGAGTGGGAGAGGTTCTACTCCCAGACGGTCTGCTAGAGAGGGGACCGGATCCGTCAGCCTTTGCGCCACCATCAGACAAAGTAACTTTCGCCATCAGATGGCATCAATTCCAGTTACTTAAGTTACCTACAAGTGACTTTTGCTTACTTTACTTTACTTGTCTACCACAAGTAAAGTAGAGTTAGTTTTGGTAGGCTAAGTTAGTTTTGCCAAGTAACTTTGTTAGCCATCCTTTGAGCTTGCTTTGAGCGCACTCACTGCGGGTTCAAGCTTCAAGGAGAGGATGGGGGGAGTAATAAGGAGAGAGAGTATCGCCGGATCAACGGCGACGACTCCAGTACCCGCATGGAATGTGTCAGGTTTTCTGAGGTATGGGTTTTCCGAGAATAATCACGTAGTGTGCCGTCTTCTCTGAACTGTGTCAGAGTTTATAATAGTGTATTGGGCTTTCTGAAGTGTGTCAGATTTTCTGATTTTTGATATGTGTGTCGCTGTGTCGTATTCCTACATCCTCGCCAAAATAGGCAACTCACGCACCAAATTAGGCAATCAATCGCCACCTGCCTTCCTGCCTTGCTCGTTTACTTTTCTCTCGATGCTCGTATGCTCTTTATCGGATAAATCCCGAGCTGAGTGGATAGCCGAGCGAACCGCAGCCAAAACCTGAGATGTACACGGCAAGTAACATCGCGTACGTGTTTGCAGATGAAATATATGTTCATCTAGGCAGGCGTCCTTGAACGTGCCCAATCAAAATGCTCTTCTCTCACATTCCATTTCATAGGATGGGGAAACTCTGTGCTTGCGCTACTTATGGTGATTAGTTGTCCTGCACCATTCAAAGGAAGTTCTGTCGAACAGTAATGCACATGATCATTGTACAACAACAGCACGGAGATTCTCATCATCATGGGAAAGGGTGCTGGGTACTCCGGATCATCTTTCTTGACTAACCCCGAAGCCAGATTAAGGGTTATTGCCGTCACGAGGCGGAGCGAACAGAAGCCTGGAGCCGGAGTCATTAAAGCCTTGAAAAATCACGAGATTGTAGCTCGAACCAGTCGTGGCGTGGGATATAAGTGTAATGGTGGAAAGTCCTGACTAAGAATGGAAGATTCACGCGACAGAATGTCTCGTGGCCGAGATATCCGAACTCGCCGCAGGGGATTGGCTCGTCCACGCGAGCATGAGAAGTGGTGTGGAAGGTTGACGACTAATACCTAAGTTTCAGCGGTGCGACGTATACCTGGGACTCGTCGCCCGGGACTCTTTAGTGCACGTGAGTAGTATGTGAAACGTCTTTGAAAGTTCAGCGCATTGTGAGCCTTCGGCCTTTATCGGCACTTGAATCGTGGATCTCGGATTGGCTTGCGTTTCTTCCCTTCTCTGGAATTTCATTTCTTGATAGCTTAGGCAGCTGACGCCGTATCCAAGCCAGTAAGTATAGTGGGTTGTGAGCTCGTCGAATTGAAGCCGCATGGGCTCAGAGAATAGAGGGTCGGCTCCAAGTGAGCCCGACAGATTTGAAGCCCAAGTTGAAATAGTATACTGAGAGCGTTTCGCTTCGGACTGCAGGACATACTTCATGTATTAAGCAGATCCATTGTATCAGTATGCATCTGTTTATTCACACGCCACTGATTTCCGACGCCGCCGCAATATTTCAGCTCTCTCAAGCTTGAGGAAGGGTGTTGGAGGATATCCCGATTTTTCTCTATGACCGAATTTTTCCAATTGTCTCCCGTTCCCTCCACTCTTTCCTCCTCAGACAGTTACCGCTGGCATTCAACTGCAAGTTCAACCAAAATTCAACTTGCCTCGATAGGCTGACCGCAAACCTTCTTCGAAACGTCGGGTAATTTATGACGCATCCCTACGTAGATTCCAAAAGGTGGTCCGTCCGAATTTGCCCCCGCTTTCCTTCTATCACCATCTCGGTCTCTCCGCTCCGATCCAAAACGGAATTGGAAACAAGCCCCGTTCACTAAGACCCAGGATCAACTCCTTGAACTTCAAGATTGACTCACGAAAGCTGAACACGCGAAGCTGCTCATTTCTGCGCCCTGAGGTATGCAAGGCCCCTCCTTCAATGACATTCAATGGCGCCGGAGCTCGGGTTCTGACGCTGTCACGCCGTGTAATCAAGCTGTCTGAAACATTGCAAGTTCGGCGCTACAACGATTGGCGCAACCCCAGGTAGGACTCCTCCACGCCGGTGCCTCAGACGATCTAGCACATAGGTTTAGCTCTCGTGCTTTCCCTCCGTCCTCGGACTCCTTTCCCTCCGACGTCCGCATTGCCGGGACTCCTGGTTGCTCGTTTCATCTGGGCGTTACCTGAATGAATCTCCCCAACTTCGATGGTATGCATAGTAGCTGGACTCACTCAATGCGCGAAAAAGCGGAATGCGCCGGCTCCGCTTTTGATTTCTCTCCCCATACGTATCCCGCTGCTGCTGCCCAGTCTCATTGTACGCTTCTGCTGTCGGATGCGCGCCGAGTCTTACAACGTCGAACTTCGGGAACAGAATCGACTGAAACTCAACTAGCAAACCCCAAGAAATATCAAGATCCCTTCGTGAATAGGCAAGAGGCCGATGCGAGGCTCAAACACAAGACTCTGTCTATCGCGCCTAGGACTTTTCTTTCCACTCGTCACCTCTTCTCTTCTGATCCAATTTGGTGCTGTAATCGGACAAGATACATTCAAGAGGTCGCAATTACGCTCTCGATCGTTACCTCTCTTCCTTTCTCCTTCCTCAGGATTTTTCTCTTCACCTCCAGCCCCAGAGCGGACTCGACTTGACTAACGAGCTTCAACTGTGAATCCCATCCCACTTAACTCCAGTCCATTCTTCTCATTCTCAAGTTCTTGAGCCCATTCAAACTTTCATTCAACAATCCATCGTCGCGAGAAATGCAGGACGTGTAGATCGTTCATGTTTAGTTCATTTGGGTCAGTCTTGGAGCCCTTCCTCGTTTGACCGTCCTCAAGCTATGATAATTGGCGAGAATTGTGCCAGGAACAGTGTTCCAGGTAGAACATTGAACGAGTATATGTCGATTCGGTCATTCATGCAGTTACTCTGTGCCCGATTTCGAGAACATCCTAGATTTTGGGTACTTGGAATCATCGTTCATTTATGTATATCTATTTCGTGTTCAATTTCGTCGAAATTCGATTTCCCCTTTCCACTCTCCGCGCCGCAGCGTAGCGAAGGCACATCTTGTTTACACTATAAAATATGTTGGCTCGTGGCAAAACAAGGTGTTCATGCTCAAGGGTCAAGTATCGTCGTATACAAGTCTTTACAACCAGGAACATGTGAATCAGCAAAGACACAGCCTGCAGATCCCTGTGGTAACACCAAGTGAGCGGGGCCAACCCGGTTAAAAAGAAACACGGGCACGGGAATAGATCTGAGGATGAGAAAATGCAAGCAAATAAAATGTACGCACATTTACACAGTGTATGCTAAGCTGACAGAGCGCAGGAAGGTGCAGATAGCTGGAACACCGAAGCTAGGCCGTCGGCGTCAACAGTTTCAGTTTCCGGAAGCATTTACTGTGAAGCAGAAGCTCTCAAGCCGACCGAACAATAGAGAGGTTGCACAAAGCCGCCCAGAACCACCCGGGTGGCTTTGGCTTTCAGGTAGCTTTTCAGGTAGCTTCCATATATTGTTGCTCCATGTCTCTCCCTATGTCCAAGAAAATATGTGTGTCACCTACCATGTGCAAAGACATTACCTGAGGCTAAATTTTGTTTTGCAGAGATACTAAAAACTATTTTGGATAAACAGAATGCAATATTGGTGAATCAAATGAAGAAAGAGTGATTATCTGGTGAACGAGTGATGCTCAAGGGGCCAATTCTTCTCGGTAAACATAATTTGGGTTTGGCAAAGTCATTAATAAGCCACCCAGAAAGCTACCTGGAAGCCAAAGATGTGCCTCAAAGCTACCTGGGTGGCTCTGGGTGGCTTTGCACAACCTCTAATCCTGACCAATGGTGGATAGAGACAATCAGTGCATGGAAGGTGTGGGGGTGATATGAGGTGAGTTGTGGAATGCATAGAATAATGTTGAAGCGAACCTCCACAACAGAGGAGTCTGAGGGGACTGCATAGGAATGAGTTCATGCCCACCATGCAGCCAAGGTACTGAATTATTTCATTCAAATCGACAGGGGGGTGTGACGCGTGACCGGATTTACCTATTCAACATTTCGACAGCGGCCGAATTTTTGCGTGACACTCTCCAAAATTTCGACAAACTGACGGAAATTTTGCGCTCCTGGGGGGGGGAGGAAGGAAGCAACGGCGAGCAAATCGAGTGTCTGCACATGAAGGAACTGGCGAGGACGTGGGTTTTCGAACACAGCCACACCGCAACACGGCAACTTCTCTGCTAATCTCCTCAATGCCACTCGTGATGCCAGGCCCTTTCTTGCCGACTCGGATTAAGAAGCAAAAAACGAAGATCCCGCCCTTCTCCTTCCTCGGTAAAAGTGATGTCAGTATGTACATTAGAATGGGTGACCATATACTACATAGCACTGTGTAAGAAATTCAAATGTTAATAACACTGCTATTAATAGCATGTTATTAACATGTTATTAGCTAGGGCTGAGAGCGTCTAAAATTCCCTGCTATTTATTTCTATAAACTGAAATCTTCAGAAGGTTGTAAAAATGTGTTTGAAAGGGCCAGGAAAAAAAAGTATTTTTTGAGATGCATTAAGTGGAAAGGTGACTGATTGGCACTGAAATCAACAACCAGAACAGTGTAAATCCAGCAGTGATATGGGCCAGATCGAGGTAGAATTGAGGCAAAAAATTCCTTTTTTTGACAGGGTCCCTGGGAAAACTACTGCATTTGGGTGTGGCTGTGCTCGCTACCAGCGTCGTGTTGGCCCCCGCCTCTCCGATTGTAACTCTTACGCTCCGCAGACAGAATTTGTCGTCGTCGTCGTCGCGCCGTAAAAATGTGTTGAAAGGGCCAGAAAAAAAAAAGTATTTTTTGAGATGCATTAAGTGGAAAGGTGACTGATTGGCACTGAAATCAACAACCAGAACAGTGTAAATCCAGCAGTGATATGGGCCAGATCGAGGTAGAATTGAGGCAAAAAATTCCTTTTTTTGACAGGGTCCCTGGGAAAACTACTGCATTTGGGTGTGGCTGTGCTCGGCAAAAATGCTATATAGCTGTTATTAACACCTGCTAGTTATTGTCCCCAGGGACGTGGAATATCTAGCATAGCATAGCATATTATAACACAGCGCTACCATATACAGCTCAGCCGACGGTAAATCTCTCACATAATTCTCGGGAGCGCTGCAGAGCCGCGGCCTTCTCACGGTTGAACTTCTCCAGTCACAGCGACGATATTTGCAAAAGTTTCGGCTCCTCTGTTATTTTCGAAACTTGGAGTATCAGAGAAGGGTTCACATGAGTGCCAATTGCTGGACTGGAACCCATCGACTCTGCATTTATTTCGGACTACCTGAAATCCAATCTGATGCTCTGACTCTGAGTTTGTCCTTCAAGGTCACCAGTGAAACTCGGAAAATTATGCCCATAGTGATGAAACAAAGACGACAAAACGAGAACAAAGGGCACGTGCCATGGCCAAGCTTGCCAAGTTTCAGTGTACTATCTGAAAGTCAGAATTTTGGAATGACCTTCATTTCCACTCAGCTGAAATTTAGCCTGCGCTTTTAGCTTTCGGGTTGCACCTCAAGGATACCGAAAGTTTGACCATCACCCATATGAGTCGCCAAGCCGTTCTTCGATTCTCGGGAGCGCTCCGGAGCCGCGGCCTTCTCACGGTTGGAGTTCTCGGAAGTCGCCAAGCCTTTCTTCTCTGAGTCCTGGTTTGGAATCAAGCGCGAGAACAACATGCAAACTCCCATCAGAGACATTTTTGCGTGCAACATACGCGCCGGAAATCTCCCAGGAAAATATTGTGCAGTTCTAAATCCAACAAGCAGACACCTGCAGCGTTCGACTTCCGAGTACTCGCAGCGGCCGTCGTCAAATGTGATGGGACGTGTGGTTTGAACTTGAAACCCGGTGTCTTGCCCCGCAACGGAACCGTCCGTGAGAATCTCCGCATTCTGCACATGGCCGCATCATACATGGCTTCTATCAATAGTCAAGTTTGACCAGTAAGCGTAGGTTGATCTCTACCTATTCACAGTGTCATCTCTGTTCCCAGTCTTCGTCGAAGTCTCACGATCCAGTGGAACCAATATGATTTAACCGCTGTGGATTCATACGATGCGGAGCCCGTCACTACATCCATGGCATTCTGTTGATGGTCCCACGATGTGCCCCATGCCCCATATGGTCAGCAGCTACTCTATCTGCGCCGCCAATGCAATCGCAGGAGTTTCCTCTTTCGTGAGCGAAATTGACCTTGCACGTTCTTGGCTCAGGACCTTCCACACGTTTTCGCAGGAAGGGGACAATCCAGTTCGCGTTCATTTGCTTGCTGACTGGGAAGGCATAACGCACCATTAATATATACGGTGAACCCACACGTGCTGCTTCTAGTAGGGGAAGTCATTGTGGCCTACAATAGCATTCAGTGGTTTTTGTATATTTTTAGGACCAGTGCTTGTCGTCAGTGACGCCAGTGACGCCCAAATACCTCCCGGAAGCATATTCAGCGCATGCTTCGATGTCCTAACTAGCGGCCCATTCGCACACAAAAATACCATGGGCGTCGTGACCGGGACCGTCGCCAATCGCGATTTAACTGTTATTCTCTTCCCTGATATCTTGCCAGAAAACCCTCTATATTGTGCGAGCGGGTCACACCCATGTGAGATTTCTCTACGACGGGCCCGATTTGGCGTGAGGCAGAGCCCAAGGTATTTAAGGCGGTGGATGAGTAACGAAATTTCCAACGCCAAAATGAAGCAATTCGTGGTGTCTGCCGTTCTCCTTGCTGCCTTCCAGTCCACCAATGCTGCCGTGACTCCGGCTGCTATCCACCGGGTCACGATGAACGTCGTGAATGCGGCACTGGCGCCCGACGGCTTCACCAGGAGTATGTGCTCGAAGTCGTAACTCGACACGTCCATGCTCACTATGTACTAGATACTGTTGTGGTGAACGGCCAGTAAGTCTACTCTGTCCGACATTCGCTTACTGTACCTCAATGTTCATTTCAGATACCCTGGTCCCCCCATCCTGATCAACAAAGGCGATAGCTTGGTTGTTACGGTCAACAATCAACTGGTAAAAATAAGCGGTTTTACAGGTGAAGCAGACGCTCAAATTCCTTTGATAGACTGATCCTACTATGAGACGTTCCACGTCTCTCGACCTGGACGGCTTGTTCTCTACCACTCCGGAATTGTTCCAGGAAGGCTCCCCATTCGTCACCCAGTGCCCCATCGCACCTGGCGCCAGCTATACCTATACGAATGGTCCCATCCAGCAGGCGGGTAACTTCTGGTACCACAGGTTCGCAGACTTTGTTCATTTTGTTTTTTTGGTTCCTGGTCCAATTTTTTCTCTGCAGTCAATTGAGCGTCCAGTACATTGATGGATTCCGGGGGGCCTCTCATTGTCTACGGTAAATGCCGCCGTGAAGGGCGAGCTGGATGAGATCTGACTTATAGTCCAGACCCCGAGGACCCGCTTGCCCACCTCTACGACGTCGATGATTTGAGCACCGTACGTGACACTTCAACCCAGCGAAGAGCAAATCCTTACTAGCAATCCAGATTATCCAACTCGGTGATTGGTGGCACAACACAACATTGTCTCCCACCATGTTGCCGCAGTATGAGGCGACTGGTATCATCCCGTGCGTCGTATGTTGCTGCCTGTTAGGTCACTGAGCTAACGTCTTTGCCAGAGTGTCGGATTCTAGCACTGTCAACGGTATCGGGCGTTACAACGGCGGTCCCGCGGTACCCTGGGCCGTCGTCAAACGTCGTCAAAGGCAAGCGGTACAGGTTCCGACTCATCAACGAATCGGCCCGCAATATTGTGACCATCAACTTCGAGGGCCATTCGATGACCGTGAGCTTGGTATGATACGAGGCAGGGCCCTGCTTACAATTAATTCTCAGGTTATCGAAGCGGATGGCGAGCCCTTGACCCCCCACACTACCAACGCAATAGACATGCTTGCCGGTCAACGTTACTCCGTTATTGTAGGAATAAACATTTTTACAGCCGTGCGGCTTTCTCAAAATTTACAGGTTACCGCCAACCAACCCGTTTCGAACTACTGGATCAACGCTCCATTTGTCGGAGGAAATCCCGCCAACAACCTGAACCGTAGATATCCAGAAAACAGTCCTTTCCTGCATGGATCTGACTAGATTTACAATAGAAAATGCGACGTTGTCCCGCGCCATTCTGCGTTACGCAGGTGCCCCGGCCGTGGACCCGACCGGGCCAATGGAGATCACTCCGTTCCCGAACAGTCTGGTCGAGGGTGACCTCCGTCCGCTCGTTCCCCAGGCTGTAAGCGATATTATCCCACGGCAGAAAATACGCTTACTATCCTTTCAGGCTCCCCCGGCCGATGTAAACATGACTCTGGATCTCGAAGTCGTAGGTTGAACCACCGTTGAATACCAACCGTGAGGTTGACTGGGTCAATAGATTGCCGGCAAAGCTATCTGGAACGTCAACAACGTCTCGTACGTTGCGCCGAAGACCCCGACGCTCGTGAAGGTCCTCAACGGTGCCTCGACGGAAGCCGACTTCAACGTCACCGAGAACACCTTCATCTTCCCGCCCAACAAGACCATCCAGTTTACTTTCCCCCCGAAGTGCGAATGATTAATTTCACGCAAGCTGTATTGCTCACCTTAGATCTTTTTAGCGACGATGACGACGCCCACCCGCTCCACATGCACGGCCAGAACTTCTGGTTGATCAAGCCCAACTCCAGCGACGTGGTCAACACTGCGGATCCGATCAAGCGGGACATCGCTGCAGCGGGTGCCAATGGTATCCAACTCCGATTCAGGACTGACAAGCCTGGGCCCTTCTTCTTCCACTGTACGCCAAATCCATTTCTGTCGAATACAGGAGACTAATACAAGCGCAGGCCACATCTTCTGGCACTACCAGGCTGGTCTGGCGACCGTGCTGCTGAACAATCCCGACGCCACACGGGCGCAAGTGCACCCGAACGCCCAATGGGAGGATCTGTGCCCGACTTATAATGCGCTGCCAGCTGATTTGCAGTGAACAGTGAGATACTCGGTCCATGCATCACGATACTTGTATTTGGATGATTTACTATGTGCAAATGAACTCTGGAATGAAATCGTGAACATAAGATGTGCGCGAAAAGAAAGGCTGGGACTCAGCTCGTTTGGAAGGCTCGGCTCGAATACTCGGTTTGCTCGGTGTAAAACTCAATAATGGCGAACAGATCTTCGTCAAAATTTGCGTGGGGTGTGGGTACTTGAATCGTGCTCGCTCGCAGATGCGATCGTCTCGGAATCGACTCTTCTGGATGTCTCCTGGCTCAAAATAAGCTCAATAAACGTGTCAGTAATCGATACGGGCTCAGAATCGGAGGCGGAATGAATCAATGTAAAGTGGTGACTCAGATCGGGAATATCTGCATCGAAGTACAGCTCGTAGACGAGGTCCAGATTGCGCTCGTTGTCGCTAGATGTATTGCGAGGTTCAGGAATTTTTTCTCGGTATAAAACAACTCTATGAATAAATGAGTGGTAGACTGGGGCTCGGGATGGGCGGATAAATGAGTGGAATGAGGAATGCTACTCAGCTCAGCCGTGTCTTAAGTAAAGTACGACTCGAAATCGACCTGTGCATCCTGTTCGTGGTTGATAAACGCAGCGCTGAGTTCGGAGGATTTTTTCTTGGCATAAAACAACTCCAGAAATAAATCAGTCGTGGATTCGAACTCAGAATGCGTGGAGGAATGAACAAAACAACTCAGCTCGGGAATATCTGCAGACTCGTAGATGGGAACTAGATCCGGCTCGTCGTTGGGAAACGTTGCGCTGAGGTTGTAGGCATTTTTTCTCACTGTAAAACAACTTCAGCTGGAAAGGCTCAACAAATGTGTACAACTCCAAAAAGATCGAACTTGGGTGCGTCGAGCTGCTGAACGTTGGCGTGCTCAAGTGAAGATCCATCTGGTTGAAACACAGTGTCAAAATCTTTGTATGAAAGTGAATAACTTAGCGCGTGGGCATGGGGTCGAAAACGGCGATGCTCTGCATGTAATGGGATGAACCAACGAATTCGGGGACTTAAACATCGCTTGGAAACGAAAACTTGCCTATATCAAAAGTGTGGTCAGCACCGTCCGGCCCCGAATATGAACCTAGTAATGATTCGGCCTCGAACTCGGTTGCGGAATCGGAAATACTGCTTCTATCGCTCTCTGTGATGTCGCCAGAATCAGAAACTTCAGAGGTATCGAAAAACGTAGCTCAATATTGTCGTATTCATCCGCGAGATAGCGCTCGTAGTCGTCGTTGATCTCTGTAGACGTCATCCAAGGGTCGATCGGCTTCAACACAATCCACAACTAACTCTGAAACACTGCCAGAATCATTGTTATTGTAAGAGATGTGGGAACCTATCTGTAACCCGACGTATCCACACGATGCGCTTGTCAAACATTGCTCCACTTCCGCTTGAATACCTCTTGCAATATCTGCTACAGAAGCTTGGTCGACATCTTGGCGCGCTGCTAAATGGTTCAGTTCATCGAGAGCACAACAGAACCCAGAAACGCGGTCAGTAATCGACGTAGTGGGCTCGTATGATGCCACAGTTGACGGGGAGAGTGGCTCAGCAGGCTCAGAAAAATCACCAAGTGCGTTCCAAAGGTCGAGAAACAGCGCGTCAGGGTCGAAGCAGCCGTAAATAATATCTAGTGTGTCAGCTAACGGAATCGGGTTCGAACGCGTACGTTGGGACTCGGGAACGCGAAGGATAAACTAGTTCTTGATCGCGCTGGGGATGCCGCTCCCGAAGTAGTAGTCGCGCTGCACAATCGTAATGTCTTGCCGTCTCAAAAGGGGTGCTGCAATGTACTGAAAACTCCGTAAGTACAGTACTGTTCGACTTCGCTTTTACTACGATACGGGGACTTAGCGGATTGTTCTCGACAGAATTCCAGCGCGGAAATGCGGCGCTCCTTGTCCGAAGATCCGTAGAGAAGTAGCATTTGCTGCTCGGCTGCGCTGCAGGATCGATTCGGCGTGTCTTCGTCGAGCTCGGGGATGTACTGAATCACGGCTCGGACGCGATAGGAGGAATATCGCATTATGAAGGAAACAAGCTCGTCGGCATCTGTAATTCCAGCGCAAGAACATGTTGAAGAATCAGCGTAGGAAAGCTCGGACTCCGCGCTCATTAAAGTACGGAGCGTTTGGCGTGCACGGGATGGGCATGGGGACTCCAAAAGGAGGGCATATGAAGAAAGCAACCAACATCTGCAAACTGATGAGCACCGCCAAACGAGCAAAATCTTAAAGAACGGCCAATGGACGCCTGCAGGTCCCAATGGCACACGAGGACACAGATGGGTATTGCGGAGGAAAGAGGGAACGGAAAGGCTGTTGATGTGTTGTCGTTTTCCCACAGCGTCGGCAATCATGATTGATGCCGATGGCTTTCCTCCGTGATGTCGATTGGGACGAACTCGGCGTGTCATGGGCATAGGATGCCTGAAGGCTGAACGTTGATCCAGCAAGTCTTTCATGGTCGAACTCAATATTCCGCCAGGTGGACGGACGGACGCACTCGTGACTCGATCTGGTATGGCGCTTTAGCCTTTTCTCTGTCCTCACCGGCCACTGGTCAAACACCCCTGCTGCATAGTTTCCCTCGGCTTGGGCCTTACCCTCCTGCATTCTGTGGCCGTCCCTCTTCCGCCTTACCAGTCCTGGCTTCTGACGTCCACCACAACTTTCACGCTTTCATCCTCATCAGCCAGCGAAGTTTCTCGCGGTGCTAGGCCATTCAGGTCAAACTTTGCTTCTCAGGCGGGCAGGCCACTTCCTCGAGCGATTAATATGTGGCCTACATCTCAAAAACCCAAAAATTATGACCTTCCAATGTACAAGTGCATTCCTGTATTCAGGGGAAATAATTGGGGTTCATCCCAAATACTTCATCGCGATTAACGTGCGTCACTCTATAGACCCCTGGATTTCAGAAAATTCAACACCGCCGCGATCTTCTCGTCACCGTGCCATGGGTGCCGTCGAACCATGGCCACTGTCACGGCGAACAGCCCTACCGTAACGATGGGCGGTTCCATTGTGCGCGGCATTGATAAATTAAAATAACGCCATGGGTTCCCATTACTTTCCTGCACCCGTACTAAGTACGGGCGGAGATTGCGGACGCGAATCGTACGCTTATGCGCATAAAACGTACGACACGGATTCTGGCTCCTCCTTCCTGCCACCAATGCATCTCAAGACCCTCAGTTTTTCCCTTCTCAGCTTGATCTCTGCCGGCCGCGCGCACGAATCCTCGCAATACCCTTACGTACCCAACGACCTCCAGTGCTCGGAAGGGTCTCTTCCCACCTTCGTCCACAACAGCTACACGTATATCGCGCCCCTGGACAAGTTCCCGAACATCACAGGGTCGTTCTTCAACATCGCGTGGGAGGTACGTATTGCGCACATTTAATCCACTTCGCCGGTCGCTGATCGGCCTGTAGGGCGGATGCCCCGCCACCGTCACAACGGGCACCGACAACGTCCCGGGCGCGACGCGCGGGGGCCTCTGCCTCGGCGGCACCTTCAACGACACGCTGACGATGTACAGTGCGCACCCTGACGCGCTTTCATACACATACCACGGGGCCCCGTACACGTTCACGTCCCCGGGTCAGCCACCCATGCATTGGGACGCGTACGCAGAGACGATGCGGTTCGAGAGCATCTGCGGCGGCCAGGCCACCTACGTTGACTTCATCTCGTACATCTGCTCCAAGGACCAGATTGCCACGTATACTGGGTGGTCCGAGCTCCATGTGGTTTCGATGCAGGCCATCGCAGGGGCGATTGGGGCGCCCATTCTTGCGGGGGATTGTCCGGTGCGTAGTCTCGAATTCACGGACTATTCAGGACCTGACATTCTGCGGAAGCGGCGGAATATAAGAATTAATCGGCCGTCTCGGTCCAATCACCGCCGCATCGCCGCTGCGTCGTTTTCGTACGTCCTGGGCTTTATGCCGCTGTCAATTGGATTACCCTTTGGGGCAGTTGGCCGTACACTCTCAAATATCTTTCAAATTCCGTTATCCTCTACTACACCTGCCGCATCGGGTTGGCAACATGCGAATCACACTTTCCTTCCGTTGCGCCACGGACTTGGGTACTGTACTTTTTCCTTCAAATCGGTAGTCACGCGTCACGCACCCCCCTGTCGATCACGAAATTCGGTCGAGGTCACGCGTCACTCGGGCCTCTGTCGACCTCCAAGCGGTCACGCAGGTCCCCAAACTGCCCAAAAAGTGCAAAAAAGACGAAATTTTGGTTCAAATGCCGGAATTTTCGAGGTGTCACGCAAAAATTCGGGCGCTGCCGAAATGTCGAATAGATAAAATGGGTCACGTGTCACACCCCCTGTCGATTTGAACGAAAAAGTACAGTATTTCGATGTCCTGATCAAATCACGGGAGTGTGGCTCCAGAGTCAGACACCCGGACACCAGAGTTGTTACTGACCGCAGGGACTGGCTGTCAATTCCAAAGATAAATTAGACAACTGAATGACCTACAGTCAAACACCGTGATTAGATCACAGCCCCCGACCTCTTGCCAAGTACCGTCGCCTTGTCTACACCACCAGACTCAATAAGCCCTTTATTGATTGAACCCCAAGGGAAATGCGTCTAGAGTAAAAAATGCAGAGCAGTTACGATGAGTGCGACCTGCGAAGCCTAAGTTTCCTGAGCGGACTTTGTGTCCGCCGCACCCACAAAACAAATAATGGCACTTTCAGGCGGATCATCTCATCCTCGAGGTAGGGTCTCCTTCTGGTTGAAGCCCAAGGAAACTGGCTGAGCGGTGGCGACTGTAACCTATGAAAGATGATATCTTGTCAAGACTTTACATTTGTCTCTCTGATAAGACAATTTTCGAGACGGATCACCGTCATCCTCGAGACCAGATCTCCTTGTAGCAATCCTGGGGGGGGAAAAGCGATGTCCACCCGTTAAACATATATTTCTCGTCCGCCAACCTGATCAATTAGATGGTGGCATTTGGAGGCGAATCGTCGTAGTTGTAGGGCTCCCCACTGTACCCGTATATACGGTGGTACGGTTACGGTTATACGGGTACCGTAACTGTAACCGTATAGACACCTCCAAGGATCTATACGGTTACGGTTACAATACGGGCTGTATACCGTAATAACCGTAAAAATACGGTCTGTATACGGTATCTTACGACCGTAAAGTGCTGCATGTCAATAGAGCAATGCTCCTGATATGTATCGCCTCTACGAGATAATGCATTCGAAGGAATGAACCACGGCTATCAACAGTGAAGAGTTTTGATGTTGCGGAAGGTCATATAACATTCGCAGTTCGTGATGAACTGGTCGCCTGGCTTGATAATCTTGCCGGTGCATCGGGTAGATATCAACAGTCCCTTCGAGAGTCATTTAACCGTGCGAGCGACGAAGAGTGCAGTGAGTTTCTCCTCATTTTCTTGGTTCGACTAATGACAGCATTGCGGGGTCCCTGGAATCGAGCAGAATTTGAATGACTGCTTGTTGAGTGGCTGATCACTTGCGACCAGCCATTTCAAGAGGTTGAACGGCCAGAATTCCGCCGTCTCATGCAATATGTATACCATTGCGTTGATAAATTGTCCATCCCGTCTTCGAGTGCTCTACAATGCCGAGTCGAACAAGCAGGGAAGGAACTCAGAAAGGAGTTATCTTCCCTCTTTGCGTTGGTTTGAAGCCGGAAACTATTCGGACTTTGATGTTGCTGAAGCATCACATTCATTTAAAACACAAGAGCCTTGAGGACCTTCTCTAGACCATGCAAGAAGTGTAAACACATGTTCTCTACCTTCGTTTAATTTTATTTCATTTTTTACGGCCGTATACGGTTCGTAAGATCCGTAAATACACCGTACCGTAACCGTAAGAGCCCCCAGAAGCATCATTACGGTTACGGTTACGGTACGGTGAGCACCCGTAATACCCGTAATTCTTACGACCGTAACCGTATACGGTACGGTGGGGACCCCTACGTAGTTGTCGGGGTCACCATCCTCCTGATGCTTAGTCCGTGCAAAACAGTGGATACGCCGGAGGGACTATATAACCAGCAGAGACGGCGAGCCTTTACCCCGCAAAATAAACATGTCTCTGTTGACCAGAGATAGCCTCAATATAAATATGCAAATAACTCCTGGGTTCAATGGTGAGTACAATGGCCCGACAATAAAGTACCAAGCCCTCTGCAAAGGCTGCGTGATCGGAGCCGTCTCCCTCCAACAAACCTGTGGCATGAAACTCGGTAGCCCGCCCATCTTGGTGAATGGGTCATTCGGGTGCCCCTACAATGACAAGTTCAGCGGCATGAGCACGCAGGGGGCAACTGCATACATGGAGCAGAACTGTAACACCGGTAGTGTTGCCGATGTCCGGTTCAATCCGGTTTTTTACTAAAATCTCCGAACCCTGAACCTGACCCTGGTAATAAGCCAGTAATTGGGCCATAGTTAGATACACGTAATTGCGTGTTTCTGATTGTGCCCATTGCTGAACCCATTGCTGAAACTGTTGTTTATATGCAACAGCACTGGTTCCTGGTAGCTGTTGGGCGAACCACAGAGAAATGGGTGGATGTTCTAAGGAATTAGAATGCCCACTGGCTAGTCTCACCCTGAAAACCGTAAGGGAATGTGTAGCCCAATTAACAAGTCAAGGAACTTCGTTTGACTTGTTTCCAACATCCACTTAAGCAACGGAAACAGGTCAAGGAAACGGGAGTTGGGCAATGTATTGTGTTGTGTTGGGACGCTAGGGAGACTCACTGGGTCACAAGTGTTCCGGTTGCTAGAGTTGCCGGTTTCCATCGAATGCGGATACACCGAAACAGGTGGTTGGCTATTCCGAGGATCCGGATCACAACTCTAAAGGTGTTCTAAGGTTCTTTCTCAAGAACCCTTTCTGGGAAACACCACAGAAACAGGTATCTACCGAAACCTACAAAGGAGCATTATCAAGTTCCGCACTTGTAACAGAGGGGAGAGTTGAGTTGAAGCAGAAACAGGTCAAACGAGTGCAGTGCTGATCTATTGGTGATCGACACACCCTCCGAATAATACAGGGGTGCTGCTGACTGGTTCCTGCCTCGTAATTGGCAAGGGAACATGGCGTGCTCGCAGTTGGGAACCAATGGGAGGCGATGCTCGGAAGAACAACTGACGGAAACATAATTAAAGAGGCGGAATAAACAGACATTTGACTCATTGGGATTGTGTTTTGGGCTTTGTAATTGTGCCTTGGTGGTTGTATAAGTATCTGAGGGTGTTTCTACGGTGGACACAGCATCTTCCCCCAAACCAGTAGGCTATACACTTGCATATTGGGTTGATCTGGGATCCTCGGTGAACGCACTCTCATAGAGTAGCATTATTAGTCGAAATCTTAATTGTTTCTGAATCAAATATTATTCTGGAAACGCACTTGGGCTCTGCCTGGAAACTGTTAGAAACTCTGTGAATCTGTTTGGACTGGGACTCTGTTGAAAGAAATGTTATTGTTGTTGTTTGTGGAGCGGGTTTCAGAAAGTACCGTCTAGGGAAAACTTTGGAAATGTGACTGCTGTGCGCTGCTCAGAAAGTACCTTTTTAGGGAAAGCTCTGTGAACACTCTTGGCCTATAAACTGGGGGGCCTTACTTGAGTCTACGGGACTACTTTAAACTTGTATCTCTGTCACTTGGACACACACACACACACACACACACACTGCGAAGCTATAAATCTACTTTGTTTGGAAGCTATGTTTCCACTGCGTCTAGAAACATGTTCTACGCAGTTTGCTCTATGTCTCTTTGAGATGCGAAACCTCTCCCTACAACCTTTACAAGGCCCTGTACTAGGGGCTGTAACTCGTCGGGATCTCTGGAAACGTGCAGATATTGCCGTTTGATTTGTTTGTTGGTTGTTGGAACCGTCTCGGGACTGTTCTGTACCGCTCTCGAGTCAAGTGGGGTTATTTGTGTGTTTCTTATATAGGTTCTGAGCACATCAATCACCGGGTCCAGTTCGGTCTGTGGTTCAGGACAGGTTCAAACCCTTTTGAACCTAAAAAGATTCCCGTGCACCAAGAGCCAATTCTGTGGCCTGAGGAGCCTTTGAATGCTGTATATTGTATTTTTCAGCTCACCAGAACAGGCCATTTGGACAACTGTGTGGGGACAGACCTCCTATAAGAGCAACCTTAAGCTCGGTGCAGGGCACAGAAACTAGCAGGGGAATCCAAAGTTAATAGGCAATACCAAATACAGAGCAGAAGTATAATATGCACCTAGCAGGGGACTCCGAAGAGAAGAAAGGATGAGGATTCCCATGCTAGGTGAAGCTTATAGCCAGTAGCACATGTCTGAAGGGATCTGAAGTGATCCCGACCTTGGTTGCATAGCACATGCCAGTGTGAGCGACTGGAGGGAGTGGGGGTGGCCAGGGCTGGAGGCAGACCTGAGGACAGATGGACAGAGGGTGGTGGCGAGGGCACGGGTGATGTGGAGGACAGATGGGGTGCAGCCGGGGCAGCCGAAGCGGGGGATTCCCTGACACCTCCAAACATCACATTCAACAATTTCTGTCCTGTCTGATCATCCATCAATTCAAGTGTAACAATCATATTTGACTACGAAAATGTATTGCAGCTCACTGTGCATACAAGACACTTGGTAGGTTGGATTCCGATTCAAGTAATTGCAGTTCTGATGCATTTTGGCATCCAAATAGGAGAATTTAACCTATCGGTTCGAACATATTCGCACCGGTTCGGCGAAATAAAGAATCTGCTGAACCCCGAACCGAACATGGGGTCCGGTTCGGGCCGGTTCAGGTTCGGCATCGGTTTCAGAACCGAACAGCGGGAACACTATCAACTATATTAATTAATATTCTATTGTTTTTATGACAGACAGCTCGCTTATTGTGTTATGACATCTCTTATCGTTTTATGAGACTTACGATATGTTACCCTCACGCACTGCCTTACTGTACTTTATATGCTCTTAGTTCGTCGTAGTATGCTTCGTCGAATCAAACGCCAGTTTCGGGGCCACCTAGCCCTTGAGATTTCTTCCTCTCCGGCCATCCCGGGGCCAGCCCCGTGACACTGCGCACTGGGAAAAATAAGCACCCGTGTAGTTGCGCCGGCACCAACTTGCGCCGCCGTACCAGGGTGCGGCACGGTTGTGAGCTTAAACACAAACAGCTACCGTTCATTTGTGGCAGTAGCCCTTGGCCATTCGCTTTTGTCTCCCCAGGCTGCTTCGCTCTCACCGATCACTTCCCAAATTCATGCTATAACCTGGGAGTGGCCGGGAGTTGGAAGACACGAAAACAGCATTTAAACAGCCGGAAGACATCTCAGCGCCTCACCCAAGTATTGCTTGGCTTCTACGACAAAGCGTTATTACCCTGCCCAATCTCAAATAAACCACTCAACATGTCTATGCTGTCAGCCTTCATTTCACCAACCTTATCGCTCTGTTCTGATAATTAGACTTAACTCCAGAGCGGACCCCTCCACTAAATACGTACCATATCGTGAGGTGCTGTTTCCCTCAGGATATGCCCGCCAATGGCCGAACAAACGCACCACCTCTGCGCCGCGCTGGCTTTCAACTGACCTCCGTGACGGCAACCAAGCCCTTGCGAATCCATGAATAATACTACAAAACTAGCTCTTTAAGTTAGCGGCTCGTTGATCTCTTGTATTTCGGTCTAACTTGCGTTACAGAGTCCTATTGCGGATCGGCTTCCAGGAGATTGAAGTGGCATATGTGAGTCTTTCTGTGTGTCTCCTTCATCTTGATTGATCCATCGACCTAGCCCTCTGCCTCTGACCTCGAATATCAATTTGTCCGCTCTCTCATCGAGAACAACGAGGTCCCCGACGGTGTCGCCCTGCAGGTATATAGATATGATTTTTTTTCGTGACATCGATACTCAGAATATATCTAGGTGATCACTCCCGCACGTCCCGACTTGATTAAAAAATCCGTCGCGTCATTGGCGGGTGCAAAACACGCGATTATTCATCTCTACAACGCGTCTCTCCGTTTTTCGCGAGGTCGTCTTCCGCAATACCAAGGAGCAAACCATAGAACTTACCTTGAATGCGGTTCGCCTGGTTCGCTCTTTGACCGAAGAAGAGACGGCTCGATCAGGTTCGTATTCGCTTATTCTTGTAGATATCCTGCTGACCGAAACATTTGCGATTTCTGTAGGAACCAAATTCACCCTCAACTTTTTAGAGACTTTTTCCCAGACCGAACCCGAATTTGCGGTTGAACTTGGAAATCGGGTTCTCGAAGCCTGGGGGAAAGCTACGCCCGATGACAAAGTCATCTTCAACCTCGCCGCGACCGTCGAATGTGCGCCCAGCAAACCATTACGCCGATCAGGTATGCGACCTTCTTGGACCGCGCCTCGCTTGTGTTCTCATCTATCAACAAACAGGTAGAGTACTTCGGAACCCATATCAACCAGCGGGACAGCGTCTTACTCAGTCTTCATACGCACAACGACAGAGGTAAGATCAGAGCGTAGACTCCTGGTCACCGTCTTATTTGATCCGTTTTGGTAGGTACTGCCGTCGGTGCCACAGAAACTCGGTCTTCTCGCTGGTGGTGATCGAGTCGAAGGGTTAGTCCGTTGAACCGATTTTCTTCCGTTATCGACTCTACGTCTAGATGCTCTTGGGGAACGGAGAACGCACGGGCAATGTCGATCATCATCACTCTGGCTCTCAACGTTTACTCCTAGGGCGTCTCGCCCAACCTCGATTTCTCCAACCTCTCCGAGATCGTCGGCGTCGTGTGCCGCGTCAACGACATGACCGTTCCCACCCGGTACCCCTACGCCGGGAGCCTCGTCTTCTCTGCCTTCGCCGGAACTCACCAGGACGCTATCAAGAAAGGTCTCGATGCCCAGGAGGGCGCTGGCTCTCCGTCGAGCGTTCTGGTGAAGGCGTCAAGTCGTGGTCGATGCCGTACATCCCCTCGATCCCAAGGACCTGGGCTACGGTTACGACGATCTCATCCGCGTCAGCAGCCAGAGCGGTAAAGCCGGTGCGGCGCACGTCATCAAGCAGCAGAACCTGAAGCTGGAGATGCCCCGCCGAATGCAGGTGTCGTTCTACGGTGTCGTACAGACGCTGGCGGAGAAGTTGGGCAAGGAGATGACCGTTCGTTGATCACTGAGACGTTCAAGAAGACGTACATCATCGGGTCTAAGCCGCTCGGGCGCCTCCATCTCCAGTCCTACCGTCTCTTCCCCTCGACGCCGGACGGCTATTCCTCACCCATGTCCGACTACTCCGACGACATGATGACTTTTTCTGGGTCCGCCGAAGACCGGGCTGCGACTCCGCTGCGCTTGGAGGGTCAGCTTTCCGTAGATGGCTCCGTGCGCCTCATCCAAGGCGACGGTGCCACCCCCGTCCTCGCGATCATCAATGCCCTCCACTCGAGCTCGGTATCGACGCCGTCGCCGGAGAGTTTGCTGCCCACGCCGTCGGATCCAACATCTGCAGCTGTGTCGAAATGACCTGTCCACCGAATCTCCGTCGAAGTCGGGTGTCGGGCATCTGGGGTGTCGGGGTCTCCTCCAATGTCGCCACGTCCAAGCTTAGGGCGGTCGTCAGCGCCGTCAACACCTTGGTTGGATCCAGGCAGCTTCCGCCAGCCAAGAATCGCTATCAGCGTCCCCCAGCCTTGCATCCGAAACCGGATTAAAAGAGTTCAAGTTAGGCGGGACACGCCCCTGTTACGCCGACGGAAACTGAACCCCGTGCAATTGAAGCCTCGTCGTAATCGGAATGTCGAAGTCGTTGTAATTGAGTAGAAACTTGGTTATTTCCTGTGTTGAATTCAAGTACGCTTGTCAGTAGTTATAGCCAGTACGAAAAATGTAATACGTGAGCACGAAGTCGTTGTAATTTTGAATATGAACTTGGTTATTTCCTGTGTTGAATTCAAGAGTCGTTCAGTAGTTATAGCCAGTACGAAAAAATGCAATGCGTGAGCAGACAGACAACATATCGCTCATGTAGATTGAGCACGTTCTTCCCAATACTTAGGCGGCGTGAGTATCGGGCGGAGGCGATGCAGATGATGTCATGTCGGTTGAACTTGAGCTGTTGGATGAGGGGCGGTGCGGACAGAACTGCCGCAAGCGGAGAGGCGTCACAAGCACGGAGGCGTACTTCTTGAGTTGAGGACTGTGGGGCGTGATACCGGTTGAAAACTGGCCTGCTGCGCCATTCGGCCTGGCGCCGTCGAATCGAGGAATACTGAGATACCATACTTATGTCCCAAAGACGAACACGGATCACGCACGACTAAACTGCAGCCCGGGGCCAGAGGCTTCACGAGATTTGTTGAGAACCTAGGGTGTGAATATTGAAGATAAGCACGATTTTCGCGATGATTCAGGATGGCAGTCCTGACATCGTCCAAGATAGTCGTGTAGCCATCCTTTGAATCATCGCATGTTTTAATAGCTTTGGAGAAAATGTGTCAATTGCATAGTTTAGGTAACCAAGGCGAAACGAATGTCTGTCCTGAGCCTATGAAGTTGAAATGGAGATGACTCGACTCAGACGACACAGCTTCCCGGTTTTTCTTTTTCTTGGTTGACAGCATTAAATCGTGTGCTGTAAATGGAGAGTTATTAAGCCGTGTGGCTCGATGAAAGGCCGTGTGTATCGCCACCGAGGTTGGCCATCCGCGGTTCGCGTTTCTCCTCGCGATCACACGTGATCGTGATTCGGGTCGAGCGGTAGCTTGGTTCGTCCTCTTTCTGCTCACATCGGGCTTCAACTCCAACCTGGAGTCGCTGGGCCAGCACGTCGGACATTGACCACGCCGATCGACCCTTGGTACCTACTCCTGGACCGCCTCTGGTTTCCCTTCAGTGGAAGAATCGGTGGCACTTGCAACTCATCGACTCTGCATTACTTGTCTAGGCGCTCTTCCTTTGCTCGACGGAAGCCCGCCACCAAGCTTGGCGGCCGTACCTGTAGCGCGAAGCCCACGATTCGGGGTCTCGTCGTAGGGCATATGCACGCAGGACGAAACTAGCAACCTCGCCCTTGCAACTCCCGTGCTCTTCTGCATGGCCCGAAACTGAGGGCGCGAGCTTAAAGTGCGCCGCGTCCCATCCGAGTCGGGGCCCAAGGGGGATCCCGTCTAGCTGCCCGTCTACCCGCGTCTCTTACCTATCTCACTCGGGGTGAGACGAGCCGAGGGAGGCACATCGATCCCATCCCCATCCCGTACGGTGCGGCGATTCGATGTGCTCCACACGATGACCGGCGCCGCCGCGATGCGATGGAGCGCAATGTGGCGCGATGGGGCGCGATGGGATTAGACGTTTGAGGAAATGAAGTTGACGCTGGAACGAGAGGGGCCACATTACTGACCGAGTGGAGAGCGGGATCTCTGCACCCCACGCCCAACCCTTCGCGCGGAGCCCGCCGCCGCGCAGAAACCAGAGCACAGGGCCGTCCGGTTCTCTCCTCCACGTCCTTGGCCTGTCTTGTGCGTCCATCCACCCCCCGCGTCCCGTCCCCGCCTCTGGGCGACTCTCCACCGCGCACCCGTCCTCGCCGCACAAACCATCTTCAGCGCGTCCACCGGTCGACTCTCGACTCTCCCCGTCGCGCGCGCGCTCACGCCTACCTCCGCGCACACCTCCACCTCCACCCGGGATACATCAGCGCGCAGCTAGTATCGAGCACCTCCCCACCGTTCCCCCCTTCCCCTTCCTCTATCTCTCCCGTGCTTCGTGCCTGCCTACCTGCGACACGTCGACTCTCCCGCACGCCGCACGCCCCCGCCTGCCCCCACTTGACCTAAAGACGAGAGAGCGCGTCGTGCACGGCCACCCACACCTCACCCCACGCCGCTCCCGACCCAGAAGCCAGGAGCGGCGCCATGTCGCGCCGCATCGAATCACATCGCGCCCCCACCGAATCTCATCGCCTGCGCGCCTCTGCGCCGACACCGACACAGCCCGTGTTCGCGTCCCGCCGTTCACCGCGCGCGACCAATACAATGTCATCCGCACGCGTCCGCGTCCTGCTCATCGCGCGCCGCACCAACACCACTCGCCCGCGGCCCCGTCCCCGTGCGGTGCCGAGGCGCATCGTGCGGCGGATCGATACCGATGCGCGTCTCGGCGGCCTTGTGATGAGACAGCCGGTAGAGCGAGTGCGGAACAGAAAAGATGGAAGCAGGGCGAGATGTACAGCGCCGAGCGGGAGTGGGCTTGAGGATGGGATCGCCGGAAGACGGAAGACGGCGCAGCGGGGCCGAGCACGAGAACGCGGTCGCCACGAGGGAAGGTGGAGGGAAGGGAGCAGTAGGCGGACGGCTGGGATGTGCGATGACGCGGACGCGAGGGACGGGCGGGAGGTTGCTTGCTTGGGTGGGTGGAGGCGGGCGGCGCGCCAGGATGAGGACGGGTCCAAGAGCAGGCTGGAGGAGTTGATAAAGGCGGGGAGTAAACAGAGTGGCGAGGCGGGACGACGACGACGCTCAGGGTAGTGGTCAGCGCTACCTGACAGCGCATGCCTTTCAGGCCAGACGACGGCGTTGCACGCCAGACGCACGCAGCTGCTATGTACCCTAATTACAAGCAAGCACCATCATGAGCTTTGGCATGACTTGGGGTTTGTGGGAGTACAGGTTTAAGTAGGACGCTAGATGAGCGACGAGGCTAGACTCGACGATCTTACGGCATGTCTGTGAGTTGCGAGCCTCACGCTGCACCAAATCCAATTCACTAAAAGAACAAGTATGGGTCCTCTCAACATGGCCCTATGGTCCAGAGGTACGATACTTGCTTTGGGTTCATCTGAACAACTGCAAGTGACCTGGGTTCGATTCCCGGTGGGGCCCTTCTTTTTCTTGGGAGGTTTTTGACCACCCGACTCGTGCGTTGTGCTATGTTGGATTCCTCTTGTTCCTTTTGGACAAATTCATGCGATCTAATCCCTCTGAACACACACTAGAGTATCGGTACTCGTGCCTCCTCCGATATACAGAGTTGAAACCTAGATCCGAATAAATAAAGGTGACCCGCATTTCTCAATGGCAATGTGGACACTCATAGTTGAACATCCATGGATGGGGTCTCGTCCCCCCAGCGTGTGCATCAATATTTCCAGACTTTCGGGGCGGCAGTCGCGGAGCATGAGCCCATTGTTTGCTATCATCCGCTTTGGTGGGGGACCCAGATCCGAAAAATGGGGTCATGTACGAGCGCCCTCATACAAAACTGGAGCGGCGAGGAGATAGAGGGACCACTGAAGTACCTCCATGTACGATCTCAGGTTTGTCTCAGGTCTGGGAAATGTAATGTTTTGTACCCCACCCCCGTGTGCAGATTAAATAAACGCTGTCTGAAGGAGATGCTTGTGTTTCATATGGTGTTCTACTTATTTTGTTTCTTTTAGTCGTCTTTTGGTCGTCTGAGTTCTGAATACAGCGTGACGGGGGAACTGGGTGCCCGAACTCGGCTCGGGACGATGTATATATAAAATTGCCTGTATTACATCGGGATACTCCCTCAAACCGGCGTTCCTGAGTGGGTACCTGCCTACCGCCGCGCGATCGGTCGGCTCGATCTCATCGGTTGGCTCGGACCTGGATACCACGCCCACAGACGCCGACTTACCCGAACGAGGTATAGCATCCATCAACAGAGGCTACGGCAAATCCCAGTCATTTGATCCCTCATTGTTGACAACCGCCGCCTCTCCGTAACATTTACAATATTGACCACTGTTCAACAATAACTGGTGGCGCCGGGGAAAAAATCGGCAGAGTTCCGGTGCTCAGGTGAGTCTCTCGTGGAAAGGCATTACAGCGATCCGTCTTTATAATAAACTTCCCATCTAGTGTCGAGGGCACGACATGATTTATTCATCCCCAATTCGTTTTTTTCGATCAGCCGGTGCCACGCCATATGAATCGAGACTGTTTTTTTATAGGGAAGTTCAAGTTGGCGGTGAGATGAAAGATCAGCTCACAAACTTGAGAAAACTTGGCAGGCCGTAAGAGTTCACACCAGAAGCAATGTGAGCTATTACTATCTGCTCGTATATCTGGTCGGCCTCTGCAGTGAAGAATCAGATACTTGACGGGTGGCTCAGGGTTGACTTTATGTACAGCGACTTATTTCGTGAATGAAGCGACTCCCTGCGGTGCGGGTGAGTTCATTCAACCCGTCATGGACTTCTCTGTCCGTGCGTTAAGTTATACATTGCCGTATTGATTCCATCGGCCATCCCAGAAGTAGGGTGGAGTCTCATCTACTACATGGTACCAGCAGACAGTCGACGCGACTGGATGAGATTGGACATGGACATTCAGGGACAGGTCAAGTCCCTGAGATGAGGTGAGCACCAGCCTAGATTTAGAAGTGGACCCTGATTGCAGATAATTACGGCAGGGATACCTGAAACCAAGAAGAGACAGGTGAAACAAAGTATCAATAGTGTGACTGACTGGGCAATTCACCCTGCCGGCACCGTTGCAACCGGAATCAATATGCTGTAACCTTCGATCCCGATGTATAACAAGACGAGAAATGCCATCCGCAGCTTGCGCATTTATTTTATTCATCCACTACAATGTTGGTCTCACTACGCGCCAGGTCCGAGTCCCTAGACCCACAAGTCTAGTATGTGGCCATCACGAAGTAGACAGGTTATTGATGAACCCTCCTATCAGCCCGCGACTCATCTTGGGACTATTAATCCCGGGGCTCGTGCTGACTACGCCCTACTTGCTCTCTTCGGATACGCCGCATGGAACATAGTGTCGCGACGATACCTAGACCGGGTGAGTTTCCGCCTGCTCACATACGCTCTGGTCGTGCAGTGCGTGAATCTTCCGCATCGCGATCAATTATACACACTCACCATGCTAGTCTATCTTTGGTGTTTCATTTGCCATGAACACCCTTGGGGGTACTCGGACTGGCGATGTTCTTTCCTGGCTTTTACCACCAATGTACGTCTTTTTGCCCATGTACATTTCGGCAATCCAAGTTTGTTCGCCAACAGTTAAGCCTTATCTTCTCGTCGTGCATCTTCTTCTGCATGGCGCTCAACGTCCCGTGAGCCCATCGACGCTCAATAATTTTAGCTCTGAAACATTGCTAGATGGTGGTCGTGTACAAGATCAGCGGCCAAGCGATGGAAAAATACTACGTTGCCGGAACCACTCTCATTTGCCTCATCTGCAACGTCCCACCATACGCCTCCGGCAATCTCGGGCATGTTCTAATTCCCACCAAAGTATGCGTATAAGTTCTCACCTCCGTTTCATACAGATTTGACCCGGTCGCTCAGACCTGTTGGTACAGCAACGCGGACCCGGAGGCTCGCTTTCGCTGGGTCGTGGGCACAGACCTCCTGGACGATCATAATGACGGTGGGGGAAGTCGTCGCTTTCCTAATCATTATCGGGTACCTCGTTATGCATGAAGTGAGACTTTCATTACCCGCATGCTATGTATGTATGCCGACCACACAACTACAGTTCCACCTGCTATGTCGCTCTACAACCACTGAGGCCACCTACTCCTCCGAGGGGGCCGGCTCAACAATCCTGAAGTTCCGAAATATCATCCTGCGCATCGGTGAGCCAACCAAAAGAACAAATTAAAAGGAATTAAAAGGGCCAAGAAATGCGTTCACAGGCCTTTACCCACTCGTGTCGTGTCTACTTAACGTCACTCTTAATGGGATAGACTTGTACGCGTCCCGCAACTACAAAATAAAGGCCTTCGAATTGACGAAACTCGTATGTCTGCCCTTCCGTTTAACCTCAAACCTCAGATTCAAATTTATATCGTCGATACGCGCAGGACAATGATTTGTTGCTTGTTGGTATGTACGCTTTAATGAGCTTTGACATTACATTGACCCACTGCCAACTTCGCACAGCCATGGCTAGCTGTGCTGGACGCCCGCTCATCTATGGCCTGCTTGCTGCCACCGATCCAGTGTGTCCCTTTCTGTCCTTCGCACTTCCTCCTTTCCCCACTTACGTATTGAATTCTATTTCGTTTACCGTGCCCCGCCCTCGTTTACTTGCTTGCGCAATCCCACACCGCCGCTCACTGATATCACTTCCATCATCATCCAGTCATTCATCCGCGCGTTATACGCCTTGCGTCACCCCGATGCTGAGACCGAAACGCAGTTTCGCCGCCCCAGCGGCTGCCTTTCCACCATTGTTGAAATACCGCCACATGTGATCTCGGTCGACGACGCTGAAGCTCTCGATAACGACCATGCACGACCGGAATGTATGCGAGGGCGTGAGAGCTCCGGAACACCGCCTAGCGATTTGGAGGGGGTCAAGAAGTGGCGGTCTTACTTTGGACACAGTACGAATGGGGCGACCACGAGTTTATCGGTTGACGTCGTGCCATACCATATTTAATCTGACTTGTATACCTACTTACCTACCAAAACAGAGCTTAACTAATATCTCTCCCGCTGTAGTCTGACGCCATCGGCCTGTACGAATAGTTGCCGTAGCGAGCGTGATGGACTCGAAAGGGCGATCCAGAGAGGACCAGATATCTGGTCTGTCGATCATCGATATCAAAGATATTCTGGGACCGCCGTCTATTGCATATCTGGTGTCAACCTTTTACCTGAGGCTGGCTGTTGCGGCTTTTGCTGGCTTTCCATCAATCGTGCGAACACAAATCAGAATTCGATGAGGATTGGGTCTGACTGTTACAGTGTTGCCTATTCCTTCAATGCTCCATCTCGTCGAGTGCAAAAGATGAGGCGCGTCCGAGAATCCAATGAGAATGGAGAATGTACTATAGAATAAGAACCTGAATGGGGATCCGGTTTGATCGTGGTTGAAAGGTGTACCGCTGAAGCAATGCTTGACTAATTTGGGGGCCCGAGTGATTGGGATTTACCTTACCTGGTGAAGAATCAAACCGTCCTACGAGTACAGGAACATTTCACCACGAAAGCGGCTACCCAGTACGGAGGGCGACGCTGGGGTGTAGGCGGATTGAGCCTAATCGAGTTCTTGAAAGCCATTGTAGACCATCCCTCTTGTTGCTAAATTCGCTCATACGTTCTTCAAGTTTTCTACCCACCCCCGTGTTCAGATTGAACGCTGTCCAGTGAAGGAGATGCTTGTGTTTCATATAGTGATCTATTTCTTGGGTTTCTTTTAGTCGTCTGGGTTCTACAGCGTGACGGGGAACTGGGTGCGCGTGCTCGGCTCGATGATGTATATAGAAAATTGCTTGTATTACATCGGGATACTCCCTCAAACCTGCGTTCCTGAGTGGGACGTGCCGTGTAATGCTACCTACCTGCCTACCACCGCGCGAGAGAGCAACGCTGGGGTGTAGGCGGATCTCGCAGAAAAGTCAATAGCTATGAGCAGCGTATGTATTCTAGCACTACAACGGGTAGCAGCTGAATACGGCCCCAGCTTAAAAACCGTCGTTCGAATTCAGTGTTCAACCCGGGGAATATAGCACCAAGTGTATCGCTCAATTCGCAGGCACACGGTGAAAGAGGAGCCCATAGAGAATCAGGCCTGTTTGGTCTCTTGGATGCACTGCTACCAGTGTTGAATTTCAGCACCATATCCTTTTCTGTAATTTGCGTATTGCAAGGACAAGTCTCTCCGTAATACTGAATCTGTGTCTACTCTAGTACAGCAACCACCTCAGAGTCTATAGATGCCATGTTCGCTTTAATCTACATTTCTTCCGCACCGCAGAAGCAATGTGGCTACCGCCCAAATCTCCAACAATGCCGGGCCTGTTTGGATCGCCTCCCTCGCGTCACGGAGCCCGAGTACAAAAATACCGATGCAGGGACGTCTCACAGCCTACAGATGAAATGCCCTAGTCTCTTATAAACAGATGCTATAACATTAAACCTCGTACCTCGGTTGTTATAGAAATGCCCGGCAAATCTAGTCCGTTGGTTACCACGCCCACAGACGCCGACTTACCCGAACGAGGTATAGCGTCTATCTACGGCAGATCCCAGTCATTTGGCCGTCGAAAAAGTCATTATTGACAACCGAGTACCACTCCGCCTCTCCGTAACATTTCCAATATTGACCACTGTTGAACAATACCGCGGAAAGGCATTACATCCATCCGTCGTTATAATAAACTTCCCATCAGGGCACGACATAATATTCAGAGGTGGCCGAGACTTGCCCAAGGCATGCGCAAGGAGGGGTATTCTCCTAGTTATCTTCCTGGTTTCAAAAATCACAGACCCCTCATTTCGAAGTTGCTCCTTTTTGGCTCCTACTCGAGTTCCCATTTAGTCCCTTTTGACCACTTTTTGCCGTAAAATGGCAAAAGGAACCGACTAGGCGATCGAACAGGAATAGAAATATGTAGGACCAACTTTGAACAATACTAATGTGAGCTATTAGCGAGTTTGCGCTGCAGCCATCGGAGCCACTGGATGGCTGATTTGCGCTGCGTCATCTGGCGGCTCCACGCGCCAAAAATACCCGCGGATGTCTGTCCGAGCCATTGGATGCTAATTTTAGGGTGGAGCCACCCGTTTGCGCAACGCAAATCAGCCATTGAATGGCTTCAATGGCTGCAGCGCAAACTCTCTATTAATATCTGCTTGTATATCTGGTAGACCTCTGCCGTGAAGAAGCGGAAACTTTACGGGTGGCTCAGGATTGACTTTCAACATGCGAGCTAAGAAGCAATGTGAGCTATTATTACTATCTGCTCGTATATCTGGTTGGCCTCTGCCGTGAAGAATCAGATACTTGACGGGTGGCTCAGGGTTGACTTCGCAGCGACTTAATTCGTGAATGAAGGGACTCCGTGTGGTGCGGGTGAGTCCATTCAATCCTCCATGGACTTTTCTGCCCGTGAGTTAAGTTAGGCATTGCCGTGCGTCCCCGGAGTTTGATAGTTTAAACCAATCCTCTCCTCATAATGAGCAGAGGGATTGATTCCATCCGAGAAGTAGGGTGGAGTCTCACCTACTAAAGGTACCAGTAGACAGTTGACGCAACAGGATGAGATTGGACATGGCCATTCAGGGACAGGTGAAGTCCCTGAGATGAGGTGAGCATCAGCCTAAATTTAGAAGTGGACCCTGATTGTAGAAGAGACAGGTGGAACAAATTTCGATCTCAATAGGGGGACTGACTGGGCAATTCACCCCACCGGCACCGTTACAACCGGAATCACATGCTGTAACCTTCGATCCCGGTGTATAACAAGAGAAATGGCATCCGCAGCTTGCGTATTTATCTTCTTCATCCGCCACAATGTTGGTCCCACTACGCGCCAGGTCCGAGTCCCTAAACCCGCGAATCTAGTATGTGGCGATCAGCGAAGTGGACAGGTTATTGATGAACCCTCCTATCAGCCCGCGACTCGTCTTGGGACTATTGATCCCGGGGCTCGTGCTGACCGCAGCTCTACTTGCTCTCTTCGGATACGCCGCATGGAACATAGTGTCGCGACGATACCTAGACCGAGTGAGTTTCCGCCTGCTCACATACAGTCTGGTCGTGCAGTGCGTGAATTCCGCATCGCGATCAATTAACAACTCACCATGCTAGTCTCATCTTTGGTGTTTCACTTGCCATGGCCTTCCTTGGGGGCTACTCGGACTGGAAATGCTCTCTCCTATTTTTACCGCCAATGTACGTCTTTTCACCCATGTACATTTCAGCAATTCAAGTTTGTTCGCCAACAGTTAAGCTTTATGTTCTCCTCGTGCATCTTCTTCTGCATGGCGCTCAACGTCCCGTGAGCCCATCGATGCTCAATAATTTTAGCTCTGAAACATTGCTAGACTGGTGGTCGTGTACAAGATCAGCGGTCAAGCAATGGAAAAATACTACGTTGCCGGGACCATTCTCATTTGCCTCATCTGCAACGTCCCACCTTACGCCTCCGGCAATCTCGGGCATGTTCTAATTCCCACCAAAGTATGCGTATAACTTCTCACCTCCGTTTTATGCAGATTGGACCCGGTCAGTCAGACCTGTTGGTACAGCAGCGCGGACTCGGAGGTTCGCTTCGCTGGCTCGTGGGCACACAGACCTCCTGGATGATCATAATGGCGGGAGGGGAAGTCGTCGCTTTCCTAATCATTATCGGGTACCTGGTTACGCATGAGGTGAGACTGTCATTACCCGCATGTTATGCATGTAAGCCGACCGTACAATGACAGTTCCACCTGCTACGTCGCTCTGCACCCACTGGGGCCACTTATTCCTCCGAGGGGCCGGCACAACAATCCTAAAGTTCCGAAATATCATCCTGCGCATTGGTGAGCCAACCAAAAGAACAAATTAAAAGGAATTGAGAGGGCCAAGAAATGTGTTCACAGGCCTTTACCCCCTTGTATCGTGTCTGCTTAGCGTCACTGCCGGCGTGGTAGACTTGTACGAGTCCCGCGAGTACAAAATGGAGGCCCTCGAATCGAAACTCGTATGTCTGCCCTTCCGTTTAACCTCAAATAGACCTCAGATCCACCATTGATATCGTCGATACGCACAGGACAGTGAATTGATGCTTGTTGGTATGTACGCTTTAATGAGCTTTGACATTACATTGACCCACTGCCAACTGCACAGCCATGGCTAGCTGTGCCGGCCGCCCGCTCATCTATGGCCTGCTTGCTGCCACCGATCCAGTGCGTCCCTTTCTGTCCTTCGCACTTCCTCCTTTCCCCGCTTCCGTATTTAATTATGTTTTGTTTACCGTGCCCCGCCATCGTCTTTACTTGCTTGCGCAATCCCACACCGCCGCTCACTGATATCACTTCCACATCATCCAGTCATTCATCCGCGCGTTATACGCCTTGCGTCACCCCGACGCTGAGACAGAAACACAGTTTTGCCGCCCCATCGACTGCCTTTCCACCATTGTTGAAATAACGCCACATGCGATCCCGTTCGACGACGCTGAAGCTCTCGATAACGACTATGCACGACCGGAATGCATGCGAGGGCGTGAGCACCATCCAGCCTAGCGACTTGGAGGTGGGCAAGAAGTGGCGGTCCTACCTTGGACACGGTACGAATGGGGCGACCACGAGTTTATCGGTTGACGTCGTTCCATACCATATTTAATCTGACTTGCATACCTACCTACCTACCAAAACTGAGCTTGACTAATATCTCTCCCGCTTTAATTTGACGCCATCAGCCTGTACGGATAGTTCCCGTAGCGAGCGTGATGGACTCGAAAGGACGATCCAGAGAGGACCAGATATCTGGTCTGTCGATCATCGATACCAAAGATATTCTGGGACGCTCTCTCCATTGTATATCTGCTTTCAATCTTACCTGACGTTGGCTGTTGCCTATTCTTTCACATCTCGTGGAGTGCAAAAGATGAGGCGCGCGAGAGTCCAATGAGAATGGAGAATGTATACAATAAGACCCGAATGGGGGTCCGGTCTGATGTTGGTGGCCGGTCTGCGACTTTTCCGCCCCGCAAATCTCAGGCTCAAGTTAGATGGTCTATGAACACCAGAGTTTATAGAAAGTTGTTGGTTGAAACTTGTTGAAAAACACTGAGTTAGTAAACCAAGAGCCGATAACCAGCGAAGCGGTATATAACACCACTGCGTGTATGACGAAGGTCTAGTTACCCCCCCCCCAGAAGCCCAAATCTCGAAATCGACTACTAGCCCAAACCCGCGAATGACTGGGGTCTTCAATGATAGCTGATGCCCACTGGCAGGGACGATCGCGCTGGTCGGAGTTACTGTTCTGGGTTTGAGTGCTATGTGCGTGCACTGCCTTGTTGAATGTACCTGCGGCGTACTTTGTTGCCAGGTGCACTTGTTCCTGTTCTTGTTCCTGATCTTCCAGCTGTGTCCGCCAATTCATTAAATAGTTCTTTAGTCGTATGGGGCTTGTAGATGTTGTAATTCCCTACGTGTTTGCAACGGGTTCACGGCTTATTTTGGACTTTCATGATCTGAATTCCAACACGCGCTCCTCACCCGTCGTCCATTTTTGGTCAGTGATGATTCGAAACGGCGTCCACGACAAGAAGTCAATATACTAGTGGTGATCAGGGAGGAGACCGTTTTCTATAAATTCACACATTTCCCCGGCAAAACCCAGATCTTAATCACCTTTCCGGCATCCGCACACATAATCATGTTAAAGGTGGAGTTCGGACCAAGTCGGCGCGGAGCCTCGCTAGCGAATACGCTACGCGACACGACAGCTAGAATTTTATTGTTACATATAATCTACGTGTCCACTCGACGCTCTTCGTTTTGCCCACATCACGGTCGAACGAAGAGCTAATAAGACATTAATTTAGCCCCCGCACACTCGCGGTACCCGACGCGCATAAGCGTCCCGACCCCATCCCTCGGCCGTCACTTCCAGTTCCCACCCCGTCTATCTTTAACAAACCAATATGGCCCTCCAAATCCAGGAATTAACCTCATTCTGGGTCCAGTGATCCTTGGCGTAATCAGTGCGTTCCCATTTTAGGGCTCATCCGTACTGAGAACACAACAAATGCATAGTCAACGCATTCATGTATGGGATTGTCTTTACACAGGCCATCACGTACTACACAAGCTCGGGGTACAAGAAAGATTCTTGGTTCATCAAGTAGGTGCTCAGGCTGTCTCTAAAACTTCCAGCTCGCCTAATTCCTACCGAAGATGCCTAGTTTCTTGGGCGTTGTTACTTGACACGCTTCACTCTTGCGCAGTGATCTTGCTGGTCTGGGAATACTGCATCCCATTTCGGCGATGCAGCCTTCCTGGGACAGCACCATGGCCTTAGTAGGGTTCCTGTCTTTGAGGGATGTCGGGCTAATGAGTACAATTGCGCTTAGTCCAACAACTCCCATTTTCTCCGCATGGCGAGTCCGCTTCATTGGGTCCCTCTTTCTTCAGATCTGACCAGTTCTCTTGTGGGCTACAGCACATCGGTTCCTATCCAAATTTTCCTGGCATGGAGGGTCAAACGACTGAGTAAGTCATGGCTGATCTTCGGGGTTCTCTCCGCACTCTCTTTTACATCTGGCGTCATGGCGGTCACATCCGCGATACGTGCGCTGCAAGCTGCACAGTAGGTTTCCACATCATTTTGTTCAGCGTCGTCACTTGCCTATTATCTCAATGCAGTATCAAGGTGGAATGCCTTTTCATGTGTCGTCCGATGTACTCTGAACGTATGGCTCCTCTGCAGACCTTTGCGGCTCTTATACCCTTTGGGGACGCCTGGCGTAAGTGACCGTTTGGTGACTTCCGCGCTTATTAAATATATTGTGGCCATTGTAGTGGCACTCTGTGGTTTGTGATTTATCCCTAACGTACATTTTGTCCACGCATCCACTATTTCCCGTTGTTGATATCACTGGAACAATCTCAGGACACTACTGTTCATATACCTGCGCAGAAGTCGCACTGGATTCTTGAGTACGTCCTCAATTCTACAAATCACGTCGGGATGGCTGACACCAGACTCGCTGCAGAGACCGATAATGGTCCGTCCCTCATTCTCTCCTTTCAGATATCGACGAGAATCGACCCTTGGAAACTGCAGTTATTACGAGATTAACCATTCAGTCAATCGAAACGGCTTCCTTCAGTATGTTTTATCTTCCTCCTTGAACTCAATCTATTACTCACCACGCCATTTTAGGCACCATCAACTCCGTAGGGCTTACATCTTTTACAGCGATTTGATCGATTAAACCTCGCATACCGGTATAGATGGTGGATGTGATCACCTTCACAGTCCTTCCAAATACCAACTTCCACTTCGTCTTCGCATTGCGTGAGTCGAGTGGTACCTATGATCATGAAATATTGATGAATTATGGACATGCATTGAATAGTTTCCGGACGGATGTATACCAACACGCTGTTAGCTGTAAGAACATTGACTTCTCAGCCCATTTCCAGATTGACATGGGGGGCACAGACATTGAACTTTCGTACGAAGCTGCGCGAAGATATGAGTGGAGTTCATTCAATTCCTACCGTGAGTCTCGATCGTTTATTACTGTGTTAGAGGCCTGAATGTATGTGCAGGCTATCCGCGGTCCCCAGGTGGTTGAACAGCGCCAAGAGGTCGATATCGCGTTGGAAAGTTACCCACGAGGCAGGAAATGGTCTGGGATTCCAGCTGTTTCAAACGGGAGTCAAATATCTGTGTACCAAGATCGGAAAAGCCCGGCTATAGCATGAGCATGATACTGTACCTGTCTGTATGACTGAAACGTAACGCATAACGGGCGCATCGTTTCGTTTCAGTTTTGCTGGGGTGTAACGGGTGACGGCGCCACTGTTTCACGGCCAATACCGTTACTTCCAACACGTCAAAAAAAAAAAGGTTTCTATATAATAAAAAACCACATTAAGTTTGAATATTCTTGGTGCACCCGGAGCTTCTGTTCATCAGCTTCAATCCTCTGCAAATTCGTCCCAACGATGTCCCTCATCTGTGTAAGCCCAAACATCCTCCCAATCATCATTGGCAACCAGCCTGTCACCTTCCTTCACCTGAGTAACAACCACGGTGGCAGTAGCCAATGTCGGATGCGCATTCATCGTAATACCTAATGAATCTTGAAGCAGATAGAATCGGTATGGCGAATCTTCGCGCTCAAGAGGAAGAGAAAGCGGCAGATGCTTAAGAAGCTTTTGAAGGTAGTCAATTCGAGCTATTAGAGCCTGTGGAGTGTGTGCTCAAGTTGAACCCATTGTCTGGCCAATAGGTTGAGGGAGTTGAATCTGATTTTGGTTTGGTATTGAACGGTGAACAAGGGCCAGCTAGATTGAACTTACTCTCGAGTTCATTCAACATTCTCAGGGAAGTTGATGTAGCGTCAAGATGAAGACCTAAAATTGACGGATATTGCAGCATTGCATTATATAAAGAATCCCAGACGTACCATTCCCGGGGTCAGACACATCCTGGGTTGCAGTCGAAGCTTGGCTACGTTCAATTTCTGGGCTTCAATCAGCTATTGCCAATACCCCAGGGAGAGAGCCTCTAAACTCACCAAGATCTGGTTCGTCCTCGAGAGGGCGCTCGGTCGGTCGTCGGCCATTGATGCGGATACCGGCCAGTGGTCCCTTTCGAAGTTCCGAGAGTTGGGAGTCAATTTCGGTGCGGTGCAGAGCCCAATCCCGTGCGGCCTTCTCCTCCTCAGTCTCGGTGCGCAACGAATTCACTGCCTCCTTCAAATCAGAGCGGTGTTTGCCAATCAGCATTTGGTGCTGTAAAGATTTAATTTCGGCCTCGAAAAGCTTCTGCCGCTGCACGGATTCCTTGTTCTCTTCGATTCCAGCATCGCGCTCCGCTTGAAGCGAGTCGTAGCTAGTTAACTGGTCGTTTCGAATCGAAGCCTTGCGCATCTGGTGTTGCAGCTCCGCACTTTACCCTTGAGGCAATTAGTTGCAAAAGGAAACTCAGATTGAAACCAAATTGTGAAAATTGCCCCAGAGCGTCTGATAGCGAACACCTGTACAGGGTCAAAATGGGGCGTGCACACAAGATGAGTTGTAATCAGCACCGAGGCAGTAATCTGAACGCAAATGAATTGCCAGTTTTGCCACTGAGGCTTTCCGTCTCCCAAAAAAATCCAACATGTTGCCGTTGCGTAAAATGGCCGGTCGGCACAGTGCGCTGCAATGAGGCAACAATAAAATCGATAAATTCATATCAGTATCATCCAGGGAGTGGAATGACCATCTTCACTGGCCATGCTGAGTTTCGTAGTCTTAGCGCCACGACGGAATCCGATACAGGGCTCCTGAGCACATGGCCTTGGAGATGAATTTTGGCATCTTGGTATTAATCTTGACCATAATGGGACTCAGAAAGACCCTGGCATGGCGTAGTGCGGTTGATATTCATGCAGCATGTTCAGCTATTAATGAAATCGATCAAGATGGCGTGCTGAGCAGTGGTGTTGCTGATGGGACGAAAAGCGCCGAGATACGGATCAATATCAAGTCGTCGGCGATGAGCGGGGATTGATTGCGCATCAGTGCATCAGTCGCACTGCCGATGCATTCGCCATCAGTCGCACTCCGTAAGTTAGCAGCAAGTTAGCAGGGTTGAGTCCCATTAATGGGAGCGAGTCCCACTTTCTAAGTGCTGGAGTGGGACTGGACGAGTCCCACTCCCACTAAAATTGTTATTACTCGTCGGAATTAGGGGGGGCAGGTGGAAGTGCGAGCTCGGGGAAAGAGTCGGCATGAGGTAAAACAGGAAAGGGAGCCACGATGGGGATTATATTCCCGACGACCCGAAACCAATACCCGACGAAGGCCGAGAGTGCCGAATTCGAGGTTTATCTCCCCTTTCTCACCCTGCGCTCATTCATTTGAATCCGAGTCCCCTGTTAGAAGGGAATGTTAAATTCTTCGACCAGTTCTCGGTCCTTACCCCGATACTTGTTTGTGCAGACGCAGCGCGGCCAAGCGGCTTGCCTTTGCCTGCCAGCACCCACTCGTTGTTCGTTGCAAACCGATTCCATTTATCCGATTGAGAACAATTTATTATATTTGTCTAGTCTCTGTAACTCCTGGCTATCTTGTTAGAGTGATTGAGCACCACTTTGAAATCCGTATCTGACTGCTCATATCAACGAGAGGGAAAGTAGCTGGCGAAAAAATCTTCTATGGCAAGCGATGCCGCACCATCAGCCTTCCAAGCGTCGGCAAGTTCTCCCTGTATCCTCTGCGCATTACGACGTTTTTCTTGCCCCACCTCGCTGCGGCACTGATCGATGACCTCTCGAAATTCAACCTGCATTGCCGCGCGCGTGCCTTGCGGCGCGTATCCACTATGCAACGGCTGTAGCCCCTTGCCTGTGCGTACTTCCATGAGATGGAACGCGACGTTCAGGTTCTGCGAGAGATGAACGGCCGCAATAGGCTGATCCGCCTGGAAGGGCCAGCATATCCTGTTGGAAGGTTTAGAATTCTGAATTTTGAGACACGAGGATTATCGTACATAGGAACTCCTGTTGTGAGGGCCTCAAAGACACCACCATGGCCGCAATGGGTCAAAAACCAACCTGTCGCCTGTGTTCAAGGAATATAAAGTAATTGGCACGTATTTTACTTTGGGGAGATTGGAACTACGTACCGGGTGGGTCATGTATTGCTGTGGGGCCCATGCCGCTGCCTTACCAATACCTGAGGCGTTGATCTTCGTCACCAATTCGTCCGGCACAATCGCAACAGGGGAAGCATTGCATAAAATCTGCAAACACATTGAACAAAACCACCAATGGTTTGGATGAACGCTCACGAAGGGAAATTGCTTTTCAATCAATGCATCAACCAGATCCTCTATTTGGTGGGCGAGTTTAGGCCAGAACACAGACCCGAAGGATATCTATTGATTACAGAATCGATGGCCGGTGCAAATGAAATAGGAAAGCACGCACGAAAAGTACCGACTTCTCGCCATATCGGGATTTCATAGAATCGAGGAATGATCTTATTTCCACATCCACCGGCTTATTCGACGTCGGGATCTGTTGCACACCGTATCCAGGCGGAAGTAGAGGCCCGACAGCATACATAGGCTTGTGCAGGGATTCTCGGACCCAAGCCTCAAAAGCAACAAGAGTCTTCCCGTCGTAGGCCGATGCTGTGTTGAGGAATATTCCGTCGCACGCCGTTAACATACTACGAAAGTTTGGTAAGCTGGGATATGAGGGTAATACGCCACGTACTCGTGGGCTGATCGGTGGAGTGCTGCGATGGGTGCAGCGAGCGTTACCTGCCGTCTGGGTGAGATTGAGTTTTCAGGCTAAATGACGCATGAACGTACCTGGGGGATGGTCTCGTAGTCGTACATAGCCGGTATCCCCGGAATTTGGAGGACGGTACCATCCGTATGCATGAAGATCTACTTCTTAACAAATATGAAGGCGCACAAAGCAAAATAAACGAACCTGATCTCCAATTTCGTCCGCCGTCTTTCCCAGTCGCAACGCCTCGGCATCGATCTTCGGCCAAAGGTCGCCTTGTCCACCCATCGACTCCGGGCCAAACATGCGAATAAGAGCGCTAGCGTTTCCAGCGATAAACATGAAGATAGGTACCGTGTTCCCGCTCACGGCCCGCGTTGCATGGAGCTGGGGAAGAGCGAACACATCTAGGATGAGAGCGGCGGGAGGCGGGACTGCAGCGAACTCTGTGCCCGTAGTCGCGCATTTAATGGGGCCACCGCGGTATAAATTTTCGTACGCGGCCGGGTAGTGCTCAATTGCTTTAGGCATAAGCGCGAATGTATCGAGGTCTGCGGCATCAAACAGCGAGACAACCCTTTCTCCAATGTTTAGCCCTAGACGGATTTCGAGCGAAGAGATCGGGCACACCTGATACGTCCCAGAGCCTCGTGCCCCGCCGGGAATTGCGCCACGATATCGGACTGCGCTGACTTTAACCAATTTGGGGGCATAAGGATTGTGATGACGATGTTGCTCTTCGCTGCGAGTCTGCCAGCTAGAGCACAGAGCGGTCGTATGTGCCCTGCCAATTCCCATAAGTTTACGGGGTTGCAATTATGGACTTTTCTCACCATACGCTGGAATCGGAACCAACAGCAGATGTTGAATTTTGGAGTGGCCCGACATGTTCTCCAGAGCTACCGATACTTGTGGGCTGGTATGGGCGAGGATGGGCGAGGATCTTGATGCCTTAGTGATTCTCCCTGAGCGCTTCTTATAGTGGGCGGGACACCGCCCCATCACGGACCTCCCGAGATATTACGTGCATCGTGGCTTTTCCTAAGATTTGCCAGTCATCGAGAAATCGGGAATCACTTGGTACCCGCTACACAAAAGGAAAGACCTGTCGGCGCAGTGGAAGCACACGCTGACAAAATAAAATGAGACAGACTACGCGTACGGTACCGTGCGACTAGACACCGGGATTCCCGTGTAACTGAACCAAGATATGTGATATTCGAATTGACTGAACGAAGAGGACTTGCTGTCTCTATGCCGCCATTCTGTTGAAACGATGAATCAGTACTCAACACGAGATCATCTCACAGTTGTCCAATTATTCCCGGCGGTGTCCCGCGAGCCTGTGGGTGAATGAGCACGCCGGAACCACATGGAACATGACTGGCGGCGTTTTTGAATGCCGCCGAAGCTCAGAAAGAAGGCAAGGCGAAAGGATCGTGGATCAAGATCAAAAGCACAACAAGCCACAAGGTTTATGGACGGGAACAAAAAAAAAGTACACATACATTTGAGATATCAATGGGCGGCAGCCGGGATCACGAATTAGCATTCGCATTTTCTAACACATGCCAAAGTGCGAGCCGGACGTCGACGTAGCATTGCGCTCCAAAATAG
>JARKIC010001956.1:0-85927 GCA_029378375.1 Mycena olivaceomarginata
CAGCAGCCACGAGGACTGTAACCAAGTAATTTAGAGCACAATAGGCGACCACGTGATTTCCTTAGAAGCAGAGATTGAACTTGGAGTTTTGATCGTGTGAGATATAAGTGTAGAAGGTTCTGATGCGGCTCAATGCGGATTTATGGTCGCTGTCCACTGCCACGACCCGCGAAATTCACGCTGATGCACCTCATTTGAGGCAAGGACCCCTGATAATAGGCATTCAGATCGCCTAAATGTCGAGATGAATTCTAAAAAAAAAGTCGATTGCAACAAGCCCAAAACTATGGAAACTCGGAGCGCCACGAGCTGGAGATATATTCCTGATGCTGCAGCGCGTGATGCCTCACAACCAGTGCGACAAGTCATAATTTTAGAGAGGTATGTGACTTCTCGGCAAGTTCCTCTACAGGTGGCGCTGAAAAGGGATTTATTGTGCTCAAAGTGTCCAGGGCCCATATTGGTGACCCCATGAATACTCCCTACGGTTTAATTCTGAAGATCAACCAGTACAGGTAGGGATGGTTGGGTGGTGTCATTCCGCTCATTGCCGGGCCCGGGCAACGTATTCAGCAGAGCCAAAAACAATATACCAGGTTCTTTTGGTCGCTACCAGCTATCATCGATTATTTAGGCATTTCTCGTCATATGGCGTCAATAGAGAACGCAAGATGGCCCTCCAGAGCTCTCCTAGGTTGAATATCAAGGCTTCTTCCATCTTCGGGCATCTCGGAGATCCCGAGTAAATTCGTTTTCTGCAAGTGTGCTTGATACAGTATCGGCTGAAGACCTTTCCTTCGTTGATATAGAGGTTTTCCTGCCCACTGTCGTTGAAAAAACCAAGCTAATTAAAGGTTCTGACCTATAATCCTGGACAGTGGAAATTGGGCAGCGAGGATGCGATTTCAATGGATTCCCGGTTCCAAAAGTGAGGTGCTTGGAGACCAACATTACTTAGACACACATTGGATCGTTCTGATGGTCTCCCGACAACACCAGCCAGAATCTGCTCGACCCAACTACCTCCCCCGTTTAGATCAGCTACGGCCATCAATCGGCCTCTTCTTGAACTTTAAAGTGACTTCAGTGTGACTCTTTACACATTCGAATCTCGCGCAGTGGCCAATCACCTCAGTACTAGTACTCATGTCACAACGTGCGTATATCCGGACACCCGATAGCTTTACCCTGACCTCTAGAGCTCCCAGAAAAATCACTTAGCCCATTTGAAGCGGCAATTGTTCGGGCCTGCGCTACTGCCGTCGAGAATGCTAAGGAGAACCCCATCGGGCATCGTGTCCACTTCCTCGACCGTCATGTCGTCAAGTTCAACGAAACGGACCTTCTCCATGAAGGTGATACACAAACCTTTGTCTATACCGCGCTGAAGGCCTTTCGGGTGCCCCGCACGTCCCAGAGGTGTTGCGCGTGCTTCGAGTGGAGCGGCATGCAGTATCTTGTGAGTGGAACGTGTAAATCTTCCGACGGTGGAGACCTGGATCGCTGGTGCTGCCGATGCGCAGGAGAAGCATGACCGTACCAACCAAGCCTGCAAGGCGGTCTCCGAAGCCCTTCGCTGTCTCTTTCGCCGTCTCCGTTCCTGCGAACGCCTGCATTGGTTTGATCGAAGGAAATTTTGCTCGGCAGCAGAGTGCCCAGGTTCTTGCCGGAAGCGGATACGCACGACATTTTTTTTTCGGGGTGGACTTTACCGCGCCGCATCGGTACGCGAGCGCACATGCGCTGGAGCTGCATGTGAACAAGGATAATTATTTGTCAGTTGTTCCAGTAAACTCCTCATTTGTCTATCGCAGGCTCTCACTTACCGTCCACGCCGCTCCTCACCTCTAACTGTCGAAATCTCGGATGAACGCCTCGTGCTGGTTCATGGCGATATTAAGCCGTGCAACTTTCTCATCGATCCCAGCACGTTGCACGCAACCCTCATCGACTTTGGCGGCATCAGTGTCCTTCCAGCGTCCTTTATCAGCTTATCGCTGCATGCCAGAACCGACAGGTTCATCAGGGGCATATCTGAGTGTTTGAACTGGGAGGAGTCCAAAAATCTGCCTGCGTTGAAAGAGGCAGCAGGTATATACGCGCAATTAGGGAACAAGCGGCTCGGTAAGCCGCACACAACTCGTCGTTTTCTTCGAATTAACCGCGATTAAGGCCTGGATGAACATGGCGCCTCGCGGGAGGTTAAAGCTAATTGACTTCTATTTGTTGGGAGAACCGTACCTGACTTGTATACATCATTCGACCGAACGTCTCGAGTGGTCCAAATGCAGATACATCTTGCTCGTCACGGTTAAATACGTTTTAAACGCAGGGCTCGTGTTATGATGGAGGAGGAGGAGATGGATATACTGACGCGGTCCTAGAATCGGACAATTGGTCGGTGTGGTGGTTGTTTCTCCTTAGGGTCAAACAAATGGGTCGTCGATCCAGGCTGACACGTTCAAGAGGGTAGCGCACTCCATAACAAGGTTTGCATTCAGTCCCTCGGCGATACCGACATTTGTGAGCGGCGTGGGCGCGCGGTGGCAAGTCTCGGACACAAGCTTCAGCACACCCCCTCTCATTAAATGCGCTTCTGGCGGAACCCTACAGGTAATTAAAAGTATTCTTCGCAACGCCTGCATATCGAACTCGTACAGGATGGGATCGTTGAACTTAACGACGTGCCCCTGGGAGGAAGAGCACGCGTTGTGAGAAGTCGGTGTTGGTCCCGATGTGGTTGATGGCCGCGGAGTGCAGGCTTAGACAATTGCCGTTGAGCCCTGTCTTGGACATATTGTAATCGCGCCCTTGACAATGAAAGTTTGAACTGGAGTCGAATAGTCCCGAGCATCCTGCTGCGCCACTGCCGCCGCCGACATCCGTGAACCTGTGTCCCCACCTGAGCCCCCACTGCCGGGCGCTCCACAAGGAATGACTGTGCATGTCCATATACTGGGTCCGGAATACACTGCATTTTGTGGCAGCCAAATTCAATACTAGTTGCCTTCGGGTTACCTATGCAACCTGAGTTGGTCTGAGTGAACAACGACCTCGGCGCCTATCAGTACTGGCCACGCGAGCTCACGCAAAGATAGATCTAGCGCGAGCGCTTCTTTTCCCCTGGGGATGTGACCGTTTTTGGGATGCGGATCCGGACGCTGTATCAGTGTATGATCTTCAATCGAACATGTAATGTAATAAAATCAGTCTCCCTTCCACCGCGCGCATAATCTCGCAGCCATTGATCTTCTTGAGCGACTTTTGAAATTCGTGAACCACAAAGACCACAGATCGCGAAAGTCTGTCACAGCAGTGCAGCCATACGGATTAGTGGTGTGAACGGCGTGCCTCAATGACTCTATATGTCGGGTTTCCCGGACAAGTTATATGATGTATAACGATCTTTTGCGGATTTGCCATTTGATGAAGTTTCAGTCTCTCTCGGGTCCAAATCAGTTGAGCTCGGATGTTCGCATCCCAGGGCTGATATCAATATTCTTTTCAGAAAATGTGTTTTGGCCGTGCGCGGGAAGTTGAATGATGGAGACAGCTTAGTGGTATACCAGAGTTGTGTTGAAACGGCCAAGTCGGAAGGGCCGGGAAGGCCACCTCGCGAATTGTACAGATCTCTGATGCACGGGAAACCGGAGACTTGATCATCCACCGGCTAATCCGAAACCGGCGTACTTCTGGTCGCAAACGGTGGCAGGCGCAAATAGTTGAGCTCCGATCAGATGAGTTGAACCCCCGTTCACCAAGCACCGTAGAAATGTGATGCATGTTAGTCAGGTACGTATTTGAGTAGTCCGGAACCTCGTATTACTTTACGCAGGAAGCTGATGAAGTTGTCTACATAGACGAACTTTGTCGACCCGGAGGCAGTACCTTCGACTCGGAGGCAATATTGGTACCAGTACATTTCTATGAGTATAATTAAAGCAGCCCCACTCCTTCAACGGTCGTTAAGCGGTGGTGGAAGGGTGACCGCAAGCCCAAACTTATCCCTTGAGAGGTTGGCGGGATACTTCGTCCTAAAGGAGAAAGCAATGTTGTTTGATCTGCTCTTTGATTGATTATCCCACGGTTGGTTTTATATTGATTTTGTTCTACCTTGCGTGCGAAGGAGCGTATTCCACATCATCCGAAACGGCTGGTCTGGACGTCTCTTCTCTGTTTTAGTGAGGTTATTATGCCTTTACTCCCTCCCCTAGGGCTAACATACTATTCTGCGACCGGCAGGGGAAAGCGATTCGGGTTGGATTTGAGACACAGTCTCGGTTGGCTAACAGCGGCGGGTTTACGGACTGTATTCAACCACACATCATTTCATATAATACCTCGCTATCGGACAGTTTTGAAGCGGGCGTCTTACTGTTGCGCAGCAGGAATATCACAGCAGCCGTGCCACCCGGTTAGGACATCCTCCGAAACTTTGAAACTTCGAAACTACCTCGTCAAAATTGTCTCTGCCTTCTGTTGTGCACAGGATTCCTGTGATAGCATAGTACTCCGTTCAATATGTCGCCGCGGGGTTCACCGTTCACTTGTGGTATACATCTTAGTCAGGTCAACCGAATATATAAGGTAGTGGCTATTTCGCTTTCTTTCATCGACATTTATCGGGAACATGGCACGACAGGAAGCCTCGCGTTCGGCTCAATTTACCTCCCAGCGTTGGGACAGGATATGTTTAAATTGCAGGTTCGCAACGACCAGTGTATGGTGTATGTATATTGTCAGGTCTAATTTTGAACAGGACGCGTAAAGTTGTGATTAATGGTTTCACCTCGCATCGAATAGGTGCTGATGTTCTGGCAGAAATGCGACGGCGTCCGCCCAAAGTGTGGGCAATGTGCGCGCTCCTTGAACGTTACAGGACTGTGAATTCGCGGATGATGGGCAGGTCACCGAAAGACAAAGGCTGGAAGGTTTAGTCGCACAATTTAACTGTCGGTTAGCTTGTGTCAATACCTCGCAGAGAAAATAGCAAATGTGAATCGCGTATCAATGAGCTGACCACTTCAAGAAACCCCGTTCATTCCACATTACCCGTATCCAGACGAACACAACTCCGCCTCCCGACCTCCGCCGTCTGGCCGCTCCTCGGTGCAGCCTCTCCCATTTTGTCAGTATGAATCTATGGCGCAATGCTTGACTTCGTTCTGACATTCCCTCATTCAGCATCCTCCCCGTCACATTCAACTGCACTCCGCAATCCACCCGCCTCGACGGTGAGCCACCCCGATCCTTATAGTCCGGTCTCGGCCTGATATATTTGCTTTAGGAAGTTCCTCTGGTCAAGTTAGAACCTCTGTACGCCTTCCGACACCTTCGTACAGCGTCGAGCTAATTTTGCGTTTCATCTAGCATACGGAATTTTTGGCAACACAGCTCGCAGTTTGGATTCTTCCTCAATGTTCGGAGGTTTAAGGATGCCGCGAAGGGGCGGAGTGGCCAGCGTCCTGCGGACGTTTTGCTCGATGTGGTGCACCTCTGGGCAATACATCTATCTGGTTCGGACGAATTCGTCGTTTACGAAGCCAGCTATCTGTCGCGCGCGCTTCGCACAGCGGCAAACGCCCTGTCGGGTACACACTCCAGCAGCACCGTTCTGCACAGCATACAAGCTTTTATCCTTCTGTCCTACTACTTCCTGCAGAACACGCGGTTCCTGGAGGGAAAATATCATCTCAGCGCGGCCGTTTCTCTCTCGTTATCAGCTCGGGACTGCATCGGATTCGGTCGGCGGATTCCCGGAGTCTCTCCCCTCCATTCCGAACGACTCGGATGTCACCCGCCACGGGATGCCGTTGAGGAGGCCGAGCGCATAAATGCTTTTTGGGCGGTGCTTACCTTAAACAACTGCTTGACAACTGCCGATGGGTCGCCTTCCAATATTTCTTATACGGACCCCGACTCTCGAATTGACACCCCGTGGCCGCTGGACATCAATGCTTCCTGGTTTACAGGTAAGCGTGGTCAATGGGAGACATTCAAACTAACAAAAATCAGAGCCAAATGCTGCCCAACTCGAGCTTCGGGACACTGACAGCCTTTCTGGGGAATCAGCCGGACAATGGGACTTCCGCGTCCGCACTGCACGCCAAGGCGGCTATTCTGTTCGAGCAGGCTTCGCGGTTGGCCTCTCAGTATCGTCCAGGTACGCGGGTTTTGCTCTTCCAATTCTGTGATTTGAGGCTCATGCAGTGAAACGTATAGATATGAATGATAAACGCCAGTTCTATGAGTCATTCAAATCTGCCGATACACTGATTGAAAGATTCAAATTCAGTCTTCCTACGGTTCAATCACACTCATCCCGAGAACTGATCGTGATACATACCCTGGCGCACGTTGCGTACAATCCAATTGCACAACCCCTTCGTCAGGGAAGCTGATGCTTCTCGCTCGCGTGTGGTGACCCTCTGCCCGCACGATGTTGCAAATCTTGCCCAAGTTCCTCTTGACACCTTCGTGTACATCGATCCAATCATGGGGTGGAGTTAACTGCTTGCTGTGTACAAATTAGACATACTAACTAGGAAATGGCAGACCTTGCTTATGGCGGCCTGTCAGGTATTTGTGGCTGAGCTGGGGCGGTTCAGGAGGCGCCGGCCGTTGAATTCCCCGGTACCACCCGAGGAAAGACTGGTTACAGACACAATTGAAAACCGTCCTCGCTGCCATGAATGTTTTCGCTCCGCGTTGTCCGATCATGAGTGCGCTTTATGTTATTGTTGTGAAAAAAACCGACTGAAATTTTCCATTCCAGATTCACAACTCATCGCTATGCAACAGTTGTATCGCGGACATTAACTAAAGTGCTAGGGCACTCACATTTTCTTCCCCTTTCACAAGACATCCCCATAGACTATCAGGTCTCTTGATATAGCGTTATTACTTTCAACCTCAAGTTACGCACTCACGACTCTGCCATCTTGTATCTCTTTGACTTGAACGTTGCGTTCCTCATTGCGTCTGTCACATAACTCTAGATGTATCCCGGATTAGCTTGATTTTCTTTAACAATAGATATAAATTATCCTCACAGTGCCCCCCCTCAGGAAGTATCGGCATGGAGATGGTTGAAAAATTGAGTGCTCTCTCTGGACTGGCCATCAATATATTCGTTCTGAATTTTTGAATCACCTGAGATCTCAGTTGCCACAATCAACGGGTCCCTCTTTCGTCTGATTCTGGCATCTAAAGGTGCAGCACGCGCGCAACCTCGAGGCTCGGGATCTCACTTGCGTTCAAAGGAAATGAGAACAATTCGCATATATAGTAATAACACGGCTATATTTTTGCGCACCACCCGCGCGTTGGAGCGTGAAGCTCGTTTCAACACTTCGCTTCGCCAGTTCAACCTGGGGTTTATTCCACCGGATTTGTTGAGTTGAAAACGGATCTGATCTCTTTCGGTAAAAATTATGGTGCAGCCTTTCCGGGCTGGGGGCCAATCCATGTTCTTCATGGGTGAGAAATAGCTTCGATGCGTTCGCAAGTGATGTTGAGATGAATTCAACGGGATCCCGCGGCGGCGAAGGAAGCACTTGCCAAATTCGTAACGGACGTTCACTCGCATCCACTGTCGTCCCGGTCCAGTTACGACTCCTCCATCAAGGTCCGCGCATGTCTTCATCATCACCAAACTTCCTCAAGAAGAGGGGATCCCGGCGTTAGACGTCTGGTCAACGAGTGTGTTCCCATTTGCTTGCAGAAAACGTAAAACTGACCGATTTTTTCTCCAGCGCTGCTATCGGCTCTGAATCCTTCAAAGAGACCTTCGACGTGATGTCGTTGGCACCGTCGCCGTCACTGAGTGAGGCCTTCCGCCCGCTACTCACCAAGGCTAAAGACGGCAGCGGCAGAGGCGCTATTCTCAACATCTCCAGCGACCCTCAGCTCCATTAATGCGTACGGGAAGGGCACGGCACCGCTTCTCCAAGTTCCCGCCTATTCAGCGGGCAAGGTCGCGCTCAATTGCAATTCGCTCACTGCGCAGTGGGACACTCCAGGAGAAAGAGAAAAGTCGGGAATTCGTGTGGCTTCGATCTGCTCCGGTGCGTATGCTTTTATGTCCCTATGCGTGCATTGACAGCTCGACGGAAGGTCGCTAGGTTGTGTTTGAGGTTGGGCGGCTTGCGCTGGGGCCCTCGCCGCCTTCGGAGGGGGGGGGGGGGGGGGGGGGGTGTGAAGGCATCGTTGGAGCGGCGTTGGGTGGAGGTAGGGGGAACTGGCGTATTCTTTAACAAGGATGAGGATCTGGATGGTAGAAATTTCTTGTACTCCTGCGTCCTTCATAAAATTGAACTAAACGAGACTCGCATGCCCATCCCCGGAAAATTTAGCTTCTATCACGGCGCAATTGTGACTTGAGCTCAAGTCATATGCCTGGAGTTCATGTGTCAAAACCATCACTGAGGAAATCCAACTCGTGTGGCTTTGCGAAGTACTTGCTCTTGATTTTAAGTTTTTTCAACCACGATCACGTGAATCACGAGTCTTCAAGTTGAAAAACGGGGAAGGCACTTTAAATCTGTGTTTCACAACATCCTGGGCGGGCACAGCTCTAATAACCGCGTCCATAATTACCTTGCCGAAGAGAGTTCTTTGTCGATGACTTGGCTACCAGGACGACCGAGCACCCAGTTTGTTTCTCGCAGTCAGCAAACCGCCATTTTATTAGACTGGATTGGAGGGAAGCATGGTTAACGCATGGCTGTGGTTTTCCGTTGGACCTGGGAACTTGCTCTAATTACACGTATAAGTTGAACTGTTAAATCTTCACGCAGATGGTTCAGAGCGTATCCTCAAAAATTATAACGTTGTAGCATTCGAGGGGGGACTTCCTCGATGACCGTTGACTTAGATTCTTGAGCGCGTGCAACGACAGCGACGAGCTATGCTTTTAAGAGCCCTATGTCGAATCGTACTGCTGCTAATGCCCGAAAATCCCGACTATTATAACTTGAAAGCCCGTTAAAAAAATTACACTCTTCTGAACAACGTGTACGGTTCATTCTCAAACATCACCACTTTCTCTTCCTATTATCCCTGTGCCACACCAGTCCGACTTCGCCGCATTGTTGTTGCTCGTATCTTATCCGCAAAGTTCGCGCCGGGACACAATTCCATCCCACTTCTTCATGCCGCTCCGCACCGCCGACTATTTGTTGTCGGGGAAGTTGGGTTGCGTAGGAGCGGGTGGCGGAGGACTCCCAGACGGGCCAGGCCAGTCGGCCTCCGGTGCTTTCGCAAAATCGACACAGATGGCGGCGGTCGTCATAATGTGGAGAACAGAGAGAATGAAAAGCGTGAAGAAATGTGAGGGGATTGGTGTGGTTGGTTCGAGTGGGTGCGGCGGTTGTTGAAGACTACTTGCCCTGCCCTTGGTCTTTATATTCGCGTTGGGGTTGCCCGGGCCGCACGTTGGCCGTCCGCGCATTGTTCTATTGTTTTCGGACCAAGCGATGGATGTCAATGTTCATCAGTGATCAAACGCAAAATGGCGCTGGGCGCTCGCCCGTATATTGGAGATCCGGTAGTATTGCCACCAATGCAAGCGAAGAGAATAGAGTTCGGTCGCTGGAACAAGAAACACACGTTGGGTACAGCCCGACACTTTTAGTGTCGCCAGACCGGTTACATGTTGTTGTTGTACAATGTTCTTGTAAGTAACATCTGCTGTGGGTTGGCTTGTTCGCCTTGTTGGAAGAAAAAATAAGGGCACGTCCAATTTTAGATACATATAGCTTGTAGGCTTGTCTCGCTTCTACAGGCTTCGTTTTGGAATACAAGCATCCGCAAGAGTCTGCGAAAAATCAATTTCCAGGAGATGCGTACTGAGGTGCCTTGATCTTGCGGGGGCCAAAAGCAGTGGGTGGAGAGAATGGGACCTTCAGTGTCCCCCATGAAGGCTCAACCATATTTGAATCGAAAAGACAATGGACGCCATTATGCCAGAGACCCTCCAGTGCGGCAGAGGTGTGGCCCAGCTAGAGATACCGAGATGCGATTCATACGAAGACGGGACTAGGAGCGCGGCCGGGTTAAGAATGTAGGCACGGCCGACTCTCTGGAAGCAGGAGATCCCAAGGGTTTGAAAGGGTGCGAAAGACGAGCGTGGGTGTCACTGGGTGAGTACTTATAAGTGGCGCATCAATCGTCGGAAACCTCCGACGACATGACGGCATGCCACATGCCAAAATCCCGCCTTGCACTCGTCCACACACGGCTCGCAACTTGCAAATACAGCTGGCTGAGCTCACGAAAAAACGGTTCTGTTTTCTGCTTATTAATGCAACATTAAAGGAAACAAAGTTCCTTCGATCGATGGTCGTCTTCAACTTGGCAAACACTCAGTCAACGCCGCTCAGCGCGGCTCGGTTTCCTCCCTCAGCGACACAACGCGGTTTCGTGTTTCTGTCTCCCGAAGACTTCGAAATGGTTCAGCCCCAGCTACAGAGAATTCACCCTTTTCGCCACATACCCAGTTGCGCAAAACAGTCGTGTTCAATCTGGTCGGCCGTCGGCACCACCCTCGGTTCAATTCCAGTGTTCAACTCCAGCCAAGTGAGCATACACCGTCTTGAGCTCAAACTATGGTAAGTACTAGGCTTCTTTAAGGCCCATTGAACCTTAGGGCTTAGGTTCACTGCGATATGCGATTTGGAATTCTCCCTGTTTGGACCGCACCCGATTCAGACGAAGTCGGTCTGGCGATTTCTGTAGCCTGTTCCTGATCGAGAAAAGTTTCTTGGTCTGTTGGCTCTCAGATTCGGGAATATGTATCCTAAACTCAACAGATTCCTATAGGCTGTCGTGCTCCTTTAGCAACACAGGCCTCGCATTACCTCCGCTGGCTGGCGAAACCGTGAAACTTGAAAGCCTAATGCCACAGGTACGACTTCAAGTCTGGTCATCATTCGGCAAACGCACTGGTTTTCATCCGGGTTTAACCAATCAACTTCTTCTGGCCGAAGTTCTTGACTACCGATGACATGTCAGTGCAGCTTCCAGTTCTAATCAACTTCGGGACCCGGGCTGAAATTGTGGCAACGACGTCGAAGTCGGTGCTTGGGGATTGTTGAATTGGCGACCAGATACACCCGAGGAGGTGGAAGGTTGACTTTTGGGCCCCGTTCTCAGTCCCGGTCCCAGAAGGATCGGCTGGATTTTGAGATTACACGAATGACAACATAACGACGCTAATCATCGCGCTTGCCCTGAAGCGGCAATGTGCATTATGAGCCGGGAGAATAGCATCAACCCTGAGGCCGAACTGACTGGAAACAGTAATCAGCGGGGTCAGGATAAAAATGTGACACTCTAAAGCATCATGAAACTACCGCAACAGTGTTCGATTCGGTTCCTGGCTATTATCGAGCCAGGGTTGAATAGTCCTGATGCTTCCATGTGATAAATCTGAGGGGCAAGCTACCGAGGTGGTTCAATGGCCAAAGCCGTTTCGATTCTCAGTCCGGGCCCGACCCAATGTTCGTAAAAAACAGTTCAAACCAGGTTCAGATTAATATGTGTTTTGTATTCCGGTTCCCGGATACGTAAGGGGGAGCTCGCTAATACAGAGTTCCAGTTATGATTTGTGTATGGTGCGAATCAACTCGTGACTTAGTAAACAAAGCCAAACCGCCGTTTTTCCACGTGACACGCAAATCGGATCCCCTTGATAGATCGGGGTCGCAAGCTCCCCCAATGATCGGCATCTGGACAAGTAACTTGGTGCAAGGGATTCAGCATCCTAATCACAGGCTTCGCAAAATCAGGCGTTCGCTGAACCAGGATTAAAAAATGCTAGATCACCGCAAGAGTCGCAAGGCGGTTTAAACTCCGATCAAACTCAGCTCATCACCACGTGGTGGTCGGGCCGTTACTCCGGAACTCTCGATCGAACAATTGAAAAGACAAAACTGGGCTGGCGACAGAAGCTTTTGGGCTCGCACATCAACTCGTTCTGGGACAATAAACTCTAATCACCCAACCTTGCGGCGTGGCCATCACCTTGTCACCACTTCAAGGTCAATGGTCATCACTACTTTCGTTAGCTAGCACTTCTGCATCTAGCAGTGTTCGTCTTTGATTCTTGAATCTTGTCACTTGGGGGTCCATTCTGGCAATGCACTATGCATTGTCCTCTTGTCTCTGGAAAATCTGGGACCTCGTCGGCTGGACGACTCAACAATAAGACTTAGATCAGTACATCCATCGGGTTTATTGTCTTTGACTTCCCTCTCACCACGAAATAACAATAACGCAAGACGGGGATTATATCAGTTATTGTCTTTTGTAGGCTTCCGAGTCCACGATCGGCGGCCCGTTTAGGAAAGCAAGACATGTTTTCGCCGGGCTCACGCGAGGGATTTTATTATGACGGGCCAATGCATGACCTACTGGGATCCCTTCTCTTGTTAATCTGTTTCGGATCCATTGTTTTGACCCTGCTCTAATCCATTCGGCGCCAACATAAAGCCCTAAACCGTCCGGTTGAAGAACATCCTGATCTTCTTTTCTTACTCCGTCAGTAGCCGAAAATATCGGTGATTCCCGCCCCTTCGAGCCTCGTTATTGTGCGACTTGTTCTCTTTCTCCGACCATGGCCCACCCAGCGCCTCCAAGCCCCAAAAAGGCGTCCCACAAGAAACGACACAGTGAGTGAAAGCACCATCCCGCCGCGACATTCAACCTCACGTTCATCGTAGCGAAGCCATGCAGGTACTTCCAGGTGGGGCAGTGTCCCCACAAAAAGCAAGAAGACTGCGATTTTGCGCACGTCTACAGCGATCCCCTGCTGTCGTTGCCTCCCCCGAAGCAGTGCCGATACTACCTTCAAGGAAACTGCACGAACGGAATCTGGTGCCAGTATCTGCATGGGGAGGCGAGTGTTGGCTCGGACGACCACTCTCTACTTAAAGGTCAGTGGAAGCGGACGAATAGATGGTTATAGTTCTGATTCATTGTGCCAGATTATCAGAACATAAATTCATTGTCGGGGCGTGGTGAGTTGCACGTCTGTGCGCGCTGTATTCCAGCTGATTACGTTCAGTAGCATCTAGTGTGAATCCCAATACCCTTCAAATGAGCGCCGGAGTCGTCCCGCCGGCTGTGTACGTCCCCAGCCACTTCAACGCCAACATGGTGCACGCCGCACCGACCCCATGGCAATATCCTGTCGAATTCATTCCACCGCCGCATCTGCAGCTCCACAACCCAATCGTATCTCCCACCGCTGCCCCTGACTCGATAGACTTCTCCTCACCCTCATCGTCGCCGACCAGCTCCCTCTCAGACGACGCCGTTCTCTTCTCCACCGAGGATGTCCCGGGCCAACCCTACTCGTACTTTAGCGCCGACTCTCAAGCCGTTTGCGCCCCGTATCTGGGCGCCGCGTACGACGACTCCATCCAGCCCTATCCACAGCAACTGTCGCTGAGTGTGGTGCCCGCGGCGTACGGGATGGCGCCGCTGTATGAGATTTTCACTCCCAAGACTCCGCCGTCCGCCGGCTTTTACTCATCTGCTGGGTTTTTCTCCCAACCCACAGTCGCCGTGGTCGCCCATCGAGCGTGACCGCCAGAGGCTCGCTCACTACCGGAGTGAGTACCGTTTAAATCTCTCTCCATAGCGATGCACTTATGTCTCATTGTCACAGCCAAACCGTGCAGATACATCCAAGCTGGCACTGTCTGCCCGAACGGAGACGCTTGCACGTTGTGCGTATTTTGTTTTCGTTTGGTAGCGGGCTTGCTAATTTATTTGTGTAGTATTCACACTATTCCAGACAAGATGTATGAATCTCCGTCTCCGTCGCCGCCCGAGTCCACCAAACTGCAGCATGAGCTCCCACCAAAGCCGCTGTCCTCCAAGGAAGAAAATCGCAAGGAATACTTCCCGATTTCGTGGCGTGTCATCGGCGGTGGGGTTCGAGTGAGCGGTGCTAAAGGTACGTTACCCCGAATTCATTTGCCGAAATATCAAGTTCCACCTTTCGTTACAGCTGGGTCCTCAGACGACGGGGTCTCTGATTTGTCCGATGATTCGGAGGAGCGGGCGGCGCCGCAGATGCTCGAGATCGAGATCCCCTCCTCCGCGCCATCGCATACTGTTGTCTTTCCGTCGACGAACTCCGACGCGGACGCGGACAACAGCCTCACGCCCACCCAGCCACCCGTTCGCCAGCGCGCGACGTCCATTCCGTCCGTGCCAATCACCCTTCACGTCGACCACCTTCAGGTGTGTTTCATGTTCTTCTTATTGCCCGTCTCCATGACGCTCATAATAATTTTTTGACGCAGCTCTTTTCGGCTGAATCTCCCGGCGGTTTGTAGGCATTTGCCCGAGGTTCGCAAACTTCTGGGGCCTCTTCGAACTTCTAAGCCCAGTTGTACATATACAATTTTGTTGTGGTTCAATGTAAGATATGGTGCCGTAGGAAATTCATATCACGTCAATCTTGGAATCCTTCTGTGTGATTAGTCGGATATTCTGTTCAGATTCGACTTCAGAGTTATTATTATAGGAACGAATTTAGTATGGTACATCCAACTTGAACCTTCGGAACCCCTCGGATCAAAAGCTATAATGGTGCTTCGTTTCTTCAACCACTACCACATCTCCTCCCACTGGTCCGTCACGCTGAAGCTCTCCTCGGCGTCCACCTTCTCCAAGATCAAGTGGATCCGCGAAGACGGCAAGCAGATATCGCTCTTCTTCGGCCCTGAGTCGGCGCATCTACCCGCCCCGCAGTCCTGCACGACTTGGATGTCGCCGTTGTCCCCGCCGAGGCAGTAGAACAGCGTGTCGAGCATATGGCTTGGGTTCGTGTGCGCTTTTTGAATGGCGGCCTCGATCTGGTTGGCGTAATTGCCTGGTGTGACGCGTAAGTATGGCCACATTCAACGGCTCTGGGGATGGTACACACCGATGTGGAGCAGGCTGCGGCCGCAATAGCTGAGGCCTCGGCTGCAGTTGCCCGCCATGGTGTAGGTGGCACTGGCGAGGACGATGATGGCTGCGAACTTCATGGTAGGTCTGGCGTGAAGAAGGATGATTCGAATGCGAAGTTGGAGAGGAGTGATAGGCTGTTGTTGAACTCGAACTTTTGAACTCCAGATTTTATAGGCAGCTCTAGAGAGCATCGATTTCCTTTGGCTCCGGACACAAGATGGCTCCGGAGACAGTGCATTTCCAAAGAAATACGGTCCCATGCGAGTCGATTTTTCGCCTAACACGCCTCATCGCATCCATCCGATCTCTCCCGATGTTGGCGGAAAGCAATCTGGCGGCGAAGTTCACCGCCCGTGCGCGCCAAGGCCTTTTCACAGAGAACCAGGCCAGTCTTTTCTCAATCACATGTCACCGCCGATTGCTATGTTGGAAAAGATTGGGCTCGCGCTGAGTTATGCGGCCCAGCCGCGGAATCAGATTTTCACGCGGTTCAATTTTCTCTGTATAGATACATACTGGCCAGACGAAGGCTGATCGTGGAAAATAGTGGGTGACGGGTTCGAATTCAGACACCGTTGAACTTCAACCCAACGCTGAACGCCAAGGTATTTACTTGCCGCATCGGCGATATTAATGTCGCCTAGCACCGCCTCCGTAAAAGACGGAGACTCAGTCCTCCCCAAAAAATTGCACTCACGCGCGCAGATCCACGACACCGCCTTAGAGAAGTCGACCTCTCCCAAGGACCTGGAACGATGGATGGCCAACCGCCAAGACATACGTTTCTTCAGACGAAAACTCGGGGGCCAATCGTGACCGATGGGTGGGCCAAGGTCGAGTCTTTCGCGGAGAAATGGGATAAAGACTCGGGTTACATTTTCAGCTCAACCACCTGGTCCTCAATCTCCTTCCACTTCCCACCCCTCTCCCCAAGTACGCCAAAGTTTGTCGAGCATTCTTCAATCCTGACTCCAAACTCTAGATATATCACTGGTTCACTATGCGCCCCACACTCCTCGTCCTCATCGCCGCGAGCGCTGCCTCTGTCATGGCCGGCGGGTGCAAGGTCTCGCTCAACTATTGCGGGCGCAGCCTCTTGCATATCGGTCAGTCGTACAAATGCCTGGGGTCTGAAGTATATCTTACCCATTGCGTGCAGGAAACTACATCAACCAAATCGAGGCAGCCATCAAACAAGCGAGAACGAACCCCGACCACATGATGGACACACTATTCCATTGCTACGGGGGGGACGACGGGGAGATTGCCGTCGTGAAAGATTGCGGGCCAGGGCGGTGCCATGATTCGGGAGCTGGAAAGTCGGATTTCTGTGCTTCGAGCGCCAGATTTAAGTTGGTGGAGCAATACGCCGAGTAGGCAGAACCGATGGTTGCGTAGTGATTCTTACTGTAATAATTAATTCATATCATCACGCTTGAAGATCTTTACGTCGCTGAGATTTGTTGAGCGTGAACTGAAAGCTCGGTTTGCAAACCGCACCGATTTTTCACGTTTGAACCGTGAAGAGATTAAAGATTAAAATGTGGCGGTGCAGATCATGGCGGTGTGATAAAATGCTTTCAGTTAGTTCAACACATTTTTCGTGGGACTCGGTGTCGGGACCCGAATCCCGACGCACGACATCATATAGCCTGTTGTAGTCTCAACCCGCTCACCTCCTACTTGGTCTTCGATTGTGTTTCGCCATGCCCGCTCTTCGCACCCGCGACACATCCCCGCCGCCAACACTGACGATCATCTCGCCGACTCCGCGCACATTTACATTCCCCGTTAGCCACAATCTCTCCGACTCACCATATGGACCTGATCTCTTAGCCTCCCCGGCTTCCTCTTCTGGTGCTTTGCGTAACGATGGATCCCTTGGCCTCACGAAGACTCTCACCCCCAAATCCACCGCATTCCGACCCAGAAACGGCGACGACTATGTAAAACGACCTGAAAACGCGTTTATTCTCTTCCGTCGCAAGTGCTGCGAGGACCGCGAGCGCGCCCTATCTTCCTCCTCGTCTTCTGCCCCGTCGTCGAGTGTCTCAGCTCTGTCCTTCGCCGGCTCCCCTTGTCTTGCACCAGGAAAGACGCAGCGACAGGCGGATATTTCCAGGACGATAAGCAAGCAGTGGAGGGAACTTCCTCCCGAGGAGCGCTCGAAATGGGAGGCCCTCGCGAAGAAGAAAAAGCACGAGCACGATCTGCTCCACCCCCCACAGCTCTTGGCCAAGAATCGCCAGTCTCCTGCTGCCCCGGCTGCCCCATCCTCCGGTGCGACTCCTCCACGCGGTCCGCATTCTCGCTCTGCTGGCGCCTCTCTTTCGCGGCGGAGACAAGATCGCACGCCCGCAACGAAGGTTTTTGACCAGCTCAAGCCCATCGAGCCTTCGTTCTTAATTGGCGAATGGGAGGGCGGAGACTTCGATACGGGCCATCCCGCTACCGAGGCATTGAAGGCCATTAAATGGAGAGGCAAAATTTTCCACAGCGAGGAAGACGTTGAGCCCATCATTGTGAGTGGAGAAGGCGGGAAACCGGTCGACACGTTTTTATCCAACCATGAACAACGAGCGTTTTCTACTTGCACAAGTTGCTCCATCGTATAGTAATGCTAATCATCTTGCTGACTTCGCGTCCGCAGGCCCAAAGCTTCACTGACCTGCGTGCCATGCTAACGGCGTGCGAGGAGCGCATTTCCGCCTCACTCATCGCGGTCCTGCACTCGCGCGATGCCAAACGCGCGGCCCTCCTCCTCGAAGGCGCGCGGGCCCAGTCGTTTCTGGACGCTGTTCAGGATGTGCGTCGTTCTATCCCACGCTCGGGTTCCCCCTCAACGGCGGCAGGTTCTCGACCGGGGGGCGCTGAATGCTGCATATGCGTCGCAAGCACGGCGGCTGATCATACGACTGTCCGAGGCCCGCGAGCAGCTCCCGTCCTCGCTTTTCATCACCGGCGTCTCGGACCACGACGAGTGCCCGACGTTCTCTGGCGGGTTCGGGGACGTCTATCGCGCATCGTTCAACGGTGGCACGGTTGCCCTGAAGCGCATCAGGAAGTTTCACGCAAGCGCCGATGCCCCGCGGAGTCGTCTGGTATGTACCGCACTCTACGGCGTGCTATAGCGGTATCGTCTTGCTCATAGTGTTTGGATCAGCAAGTCTGCCGCGAGGCGCTCATTTGGCAGAAGCTGCGCCATAAGAACATACTGCCTCTCATCGGCATCGACCGCGAAACGTTCCACTCGTTTTCCATGGTGTCGCCGTGGATGAAGCACGGTAACGTCTTGAGATACCTGAGCACCCACGGGCGGCGCGACGTCGAGAACATGGTGAATAAATGCGCTCTCCCACCACGTACTGATAGCGAAACTCATCTCTTTGTTCGCAGCTCCTGCAGATCGCAGAGGGCCTCGCCTACCTGCACTCAGTGGACATCGTGCACGGGGACCTGCGCGGCACGAACATCCTCGTGGCGGACGACTGGAGCATCCGTCTCGCGGACTTTGGGCTTGCGAGCGCCGTCGGGGACGACGCCGGCACCACATTCACCGCACATGCGTCCTCGGCCAACCACGCGGGCAGCCTGCGGTGGTTCGCGCCGGAGCTGATACTCCCGAAGCTGTTCGAGTGCGAGCGATTCGTGCGGACACCCGCGAGCGATGTGTACGCGTTTGCGTGCGTGTGTGTCGAGGTGGGGTAGTGGTTTCGCACATTATAACCAGGATACTGATTTTTTTTGTTAGCTCCACACAGGGAAGCCGCCGTTCTCAGGCGTCTCGCCGGATGTTGCGGCCATGCTGAAGGTGGTGGCGGGCGAACGCCCGACGCGACCCGCGACCATGTCTGATCGCCTGTGGGGCATCGCTACGGCTGCGTGGGCGCAGAAATATCTCGACAGACCTGGCGTCAAGGAGATTATAGAGTATATAACGACAACAGCGGAATCCGATAACCTCTAGACGAGTACTTGAGTCGCGAGGAGCCTGAATTCGTCGTCCTAATTGGCATGACGTCTCCGTCTGCACCTTCTTCTCCGCTTCCTTGCGGCCACTACCCCCTCCGTCTGCACCTTCTTCTTCCGCTTCCTTGCGGCCACCGCCCCCTCTGTCTGCACCTTCTTCAAGTTCTTCCGCTTCCTTGTGGCCACCACCCCCTCTGTCTCTCCATCTCCACCTTCTCCGCTTCCTTGCGGCCACCACCCCGTCCGTCTGCACCTTCTTCTTCCGCTTCCTTGCGGCCACCACCCCCACCCCTCTCTACATCTATCCTACACTCTGTACGTACATCTCTGTTACGGTCCACCCTGTAGCTAGCTAGCATATCATATCAACTCGAAACCAGTCATGTAGCACTGATTCCTCTGGTTATTTGGATTCAGCTCTGCGCGGGAAAGCCGCCGCCGTTGCACATCTCTCCATCTCCATCTACTTCTCTGTACATCTATCCTGCACTCTGTACGTACATCTCTGTTACGGTCCACCCTCTAGGTAGCATATCATATCAACTCGAAACCGGTCGTGTAGCACTGATTCTTCTGTAAATTTGGATTCAGCTCTGCGCGGAAGCCGCCGCCGTTGTGCATCTCGCCGGGTGTTGCGGCCCTGCCGAAAGACTTTTTCACTGGCATTCCAGCACCCGTGCCCATGTCGGATCACCTGGGAATCGTCATGACTGGACAGACCCAGAAATACCTCGCCGACGTGGCACCAGCGGAATTCGAGACGAGTACTTGAGCAAGAGGAGGTCATGAGGACGGCGTAACTCGTATAATGGCATGTATATTGGCAATCATTAATGTAAATCGTGGACGGGATGACCGTCTCCGTCCACCCTCTAGCATAAAGCGCATAAGAATATGAAACGAGCCATCTAGCTGAGCTTGCCGGAGAACCACTCCTCTACGGCGATGAGCTTCTCATAGCCCTTCTCGCCGGTGAAGCCGCCGACGGTGAGTAGGAAGTGTGCGGCGCAGACAGCAATAACAACGGCGGAAACGCTGGCGAGCGAGTACGTCCGCGGGGCATCTGGGTCATAGACGACCTTCGAGGGGCGCTTCTTGATGTCGACGGCCTTGAAGATCTCGCCGGTGAACTCGAAGACACGGGACGCCTCCTCCATGACCGCGGCTGCACGTGAGGTAAGCGCATATGTAAAAGAAAGCAACGCGTGCACGCGTACCTTTCACCTCGACGTTGTCGCCCGCGCCCGCGTTCATCCCCGCGCGGAACCAGTCCTTGATGCGCTTCATCTCGCCCTGGGTCGCGGGCTTGGCCGAGCGCAGCTCCTTGAACGCGTAGAAGGACAGGCCGGCGCCACCTATCGTGAGGCCGTACGCCTTTGCGAGCGCGCGCTGGATGGTCTGCCCGCCGCTGAGGTCGCCGAGGTAGCGCACGTAGGCGTGCGCGAGCAGTGGTGACGGGTCGGGCGAGTCGGCGATGGCCTGGATGCGCGCGACGTACTTCTGGAGCGCGGGGGGCTGCGCGGCCATTAGCTGTACATGTATCCGGTGGGACTTCCACGACGACTCGGACACGCCGAGGAGGTGGGCAATGTCGGCGGACAGCGGGGGGGGCGCGCGCAAGCAGCGTCGGGTTGTATGTGGGCTCGAGCACCGGGTGATTCTGGTGCCGCTCCAGACCCCGCTCGAAGGTGCTGTGGCGATAGCTGTTAGCTCGGGGGCGGAAAAAAAAGGGGGGGCATACTTGTAGATGTGCCACAGCATCATGAGGAAGCGTACATACTCCTCCTTGTCCAGCTCACCGCGCAGCATGGTGGCGGCGGCGGGGCTGACCTCGACCTCCTCATGGGCCTTCTTGGTACCCTCGCGCAGGACGTCAGACAGCGGCTGGGAGAGGTCAACAACAGACATGGCGAAAGCGAGGAAAGCAAGAGAGAAAGCAGAGATGGGGGGACAAGAGGGATTGCGTGGTCAAGCAAAGCAAGCGCCGCCTCAAGGAGGTTGCCGTGGTCGCCAGCCGTCGATCTAATCAGATAATTATCTAATCAGATATGGCGAGAACCCTGCTCGAAATGACGATTCTAGGGTTCCAGAGCAAGGCCTGGGTCCAACGTTCAACGTGAGAGTTTTTGACCAGTTGAGGCAGTTGAGGAGTTTTTTTTAACTGCAAGGGAGGCGAACTGCAAGGGAGGCGAACATCTGCGGCGCAATAACGAGCTTATTCTCTCAATGGTTCAAGTTGGTAGAAGCACATATTAATCTTTGACCGTCGCAAGACCGCATACAACTAAGTTACAAGGGCAGTCCCAAATCTGTCTACTCAACCGTCTCAACATATTGTTCCACCAACTTGAACTTCGCGCTCGAAGTGCAGTAATCATCCTTGCCAGCCCCCGCATCATGGCACCGCCCCGGCCCGCAATCCTTCAAGACATCAATAGCCCCGTCGTCCCCTCCGAAGCAGTAGAATAGGGTGTCCATCATGTGGTCGGGATTGGTGCCCGCGTTGTGGATGGCTTTTTCGATTTGATTGATGTAGTTGCCTGTTCCGGAGATGAATAAATTATTTCAGGACCCAGAGGAAGATGGGTGCTCACCGATGTGCAAGAGGCTGCGTCCGCAATATTTCGAGGACTGGTGGCAGTTGCCGGCCATGACTGAGGCGGCGCTCGCAGCGACGAGGACGAGAATTGTTGGGCGCATGGTGTGATCTGAGTAGATATTAAGATACCGTCCGCAGTTCCAAGTCAAATTGCGCACCTGGGGTGGGGGAGGGAGAAAAGTGGGAGGAGATGGGGATTGTTGAGTAAGGAATGGTTGGACTGTAATATTAACTCCAGTCTTTATGCGTGAAAGAAGCGATAGGCCGGACCATCGGACGCAATCAGTCTCCGCCGGTTTTTCGTTCCCAACGAACTTATGTCTTGGCGGTTGACCATCCATCATTCCAGGTTCTTCGGAGAGGTCGCCTTCTTCAAGGCGGTGTCGTGGATCTGCGCGCTCCAGCAGTAAGTTTTGGGGAGCCAAAAATCCTTCTACCGACGGCCAGTCGCGACCTGTCGCGACGTTAATATGGCGACGCAAATACCTTGGCGCTGGACGATTCTTCCACGAAGAAATTTTGTCCGCAGGACCTGCTCCAAGCCGAAAGTTAACTGAACCATAAAAATTGAAGTTGATTGCGTGATTGCAGGACAGCGCTGATAGCAAACAGCGAGACAAAACCGATTTTTTTTGACCACGGCAATGAGTCTCCCATGTGATTGCCAAAAGAAATGGACTGGCCTGATTCTGCGAAAAGGCCCTGGCGCCCACGGGCAGTAAAATTCGCCGCCAAATTGCTGTCCGCCAACATCGGGAAAGATCGGATGGATGCACTGAGGCGTGTTAGGCGAAAAACCGACTCGCATGGCACCGTATTTCTTTGGAAATGCGCCGCCTTCGGAGCCATCTTGTGTCCGGAGCCAAAGGAAATCGATGCTCTCCAGAGCTGCCTATAAAATCTGGAGTTCAAAATTCCAAGTTTAACAGCCAGCCTACCACTCCTCTCCAACTTCGAATTTGAATCATCCTCCTTCACGCCAGACCTACCATGAAGTTCGCAACCATCATCGTCCTCGCCAGTGCCTCCTACACCATGGCGGGCAACTGCAGCCGAGGCCTCAGCTATTGCGGCCGCAGCCTGCTCCACATCGGTGTGTGCCATCCCCAGATTCAGAGCCGCTGAATGTGGCCGTACTTACGCGTCGCACCAGGCAATTACGCCAACCAGATCGAAGCCGCCATCCAAAAGGCGCACACAAACCCAAGCCATATGCTCGACACGCTGTTCTATTGCCTCGGCGGGGACAACGGCGACATCCAAGTCGTGCAGGACTGCGGGGCGGGCAGATGCGCCGACTCGGGGCCGAAGAAGAGCGATATCTGCTTGCCGTCCTCGCGGATCCACTTGATCTTGGAGAAGGTGGACGCCGAGGAGAGCTTCAGCGTGACGGACCAGTGGGAGGAGGAGATGTGGTAGAGGTTGAAGAAACGAAGCACCATGATATCTTTTGATCCGAGGGGTTCAAGTTGGATGTACCATACTAAATTCGCGTTAATAACTCAAATTCGACCAACTTCTTCGCATTTGAGCTCGTAGATATCTTTAAGCACTTGCGATGGAAGAGAATGAACGCGTTTTCAGGTCGCCGTTCCGCGGGGGCACTGGCTGCGCTGCTTAGGGGTCTGCGCCAGAACCCAAGCTTCCAAGCGGCCAAGTCCAGAGGGTTGTGAGGTAGTAACTTCGCGGTGGAGGGACGTCCAAGTGGTGAATCGGAGATTGTGGAATGTGAATGTGAGCGGAGTCGGCGAGATAATCGTCGGTGTTGGTGGCGACGCAGAACGGGATGTGTCGCGGGTGCGAATGGCGGGCATGGTGAAACACAGATCGTCGTAGAATGACAAAACAACGATTTGGAGACCAAGTAGGAGGTGAGCGGGCTGAGACTACAACAGGCTGTATGATGTCGTGCGTCGGGATTCGGGTCCCGACACCGAGTCCCACGAAAAGTGTGTTGAACTAAAAATGCTTTCAGCGACATGAGCGTTGGGAGAAGGCCTTATCACACCGCCACGATCTGCACCGCCACATTTTAATCTTTAATCTCTTCACGGTTCAAACGTTAAAAATCGGTGTGGTTTGTAAACCGAGCTTTCTGTTCACGCTCAACAAATCTCAATCTCAGCGACGTAAAGATCTTCAAGCGTGATGATATGAATTAATTATTACAGTAAGAATCACTACGCAACCATCGGTTCTGCCTACTCGGCGTATTGCTCCACCAACTTAAATCTGGCGCTCGAAGCACAGTAATCCGACTTTCCAGCTCCCGAATCATGGCACCGCCCTGGCCCGCAATCTTTCACGACGGCAATCTCCCCGTCGTCCCCCCCGTAGCAATGGAATAGTGTGTCCATCATGTGGTCGGGGTTCGTTTTCGCACGTTCGATGGCTGCCTCGATTTGGTTGATGTAGTTTCCTGCACGCAATGGGTAAGATATACTTCAGACCCCAGGCATTTGTACGACTGACCGATATGCAAGAGGCTGCGCCCGCAATAGTTGAGCGAGACCTTGCACCCGCCGGCCATGACAGAGGCAGCGCTCGCGGCGATGAGGACGAGGAGTGTGGGGCGCATAGTGAACCAGTGATATATCTAGAGTTTGGAGTCAGGATTGAAGAATGCTCGACAAAGTTTGGCGTACTTGGGGAGAGGGGTGGAAGTGGAAGGAGATTGAGGAGCAGGTGGTTGAGCTGAAAATGTAACCCGACCCGAGTCTTTATCCCATTTCTCCGCGAACGACTCGACCTTGGCCCAGCCATCGGTCACAATCAGCCTCCGAGTTTTCGTCTGAAGAAACGTATGTCTTGGCGGTTGGCCATCCATCGTTCCAGGTCTTCGGAGAGGTCGACTTCTCTAAGGCGGTGTCGTGGATCTGCACGTGTGAGTGCAATTTTTTGGGGAGGACTGAGTCTCTGTCTTTTACGGAGGCGGTGCTAGGCGACATTAATATCGCCGATGCGGCAAGTAAATACCTTGGCGTTCAGCGTTGGGTTGAAGTTCAACGGTGCCTGAATTCGAACCCGTCACCCACTATTCTCCACGATCAGCTTTCGTCTGGTCAGTATGTACAGTTGAATTCCCCGTATGGAATCACCTCGTATGGAATACACAGCCAAAAACCGTGATATGGAATAGGCCCCAATGTGTTCCCGAATCCTGTTTACCACTGTAAATTGCTGCTCCTATAGAATATCTGTCATATGGAATCACCTTCGGGCTGAATTTGGCTGGTATCCCAACTTTATTCCATATGAAAGATTCAACTGTATCTGTACAGAGAAAACTGAACCGCGTGAAAATCCGATTCCGCGACTGGGTAGCATAACTCTGCGCGAGCCCAATCTTTTCCAACATAGCAATCGGCGTGACATGTGATTGAGAAAAAACTGGCCTTCTCCGCGAAAAGGCCTTGGCGCGCACGGGCGGTGAACTTCGCCGCCAGATTGCTTTCCGCCAACATCGGGAGGGATCGGATGGATGCGATGAGGCGTGTTAGGCGAAAAACCGACTCGCATGGCACCGTATTTCTTTGGAAAGGCGCCGTCTTCGGAGCCATCTTGTGTCCGGAGCCAAGGGAAATCGATGGTCTCTAGAGCTGCCTATAAAATCTGGAGTTCAAAATTCCAAGTTCAACAGCCAGCCTACCACTCCTCTCCAACTTCGCATTTGATTCATCCTCCTTCACGCCAGACATATCATGAAGTTCGCAACTATCATCGTCCTCGCCAGTGCCACCTACACCATGGCGGGCAACTGCAGCCGAGGCCTCAGTTATTGCGGCCGCAGCCTGCTCCACATCGGTGGGTACCATCCTCAGAGCCGTTGAATGTGGCCATACTTACGCGTCGCACTAGGCAATTACGCCAACCAGATCGAGGCCGCCATCCAAAAAGCGCACACGAACCCCAACCACATGCTCGACACGCTGTTCTACTGCCTCGGCGGGGACAACGGCGACATCCAAGTCGTGCAGGACTGCGGGGCGGGCAGATGCGCCGACTCGGGGCCGAAGAAGAGTGATATCTGCTTGCCGTCCTCGCGGATCCACTTGATCTTGGAGAAGGTGGACGCCGAGGAGAGCTTCAGCGTGACGGACCAATGGGAGGAGGAGATGTGGTAGTGGTTGAAGAAACGAAAGCACCATGACAGCTTTTGATCCCAGGGTTCAAGTTGGATGTACCATACTAAATTCGTTCGCGTTCGCGTTAATAACTCAAATTCGACCAACTTCTTCGCATTTTGAGCTCGTAGATATCTCAACGTGGATTTCTAGATTTTTTGGATCTTCTTCTATGAGGAACACCCTTCACGGAAGATTCTGACTTCGGACTCTCAAACTTGAAGCAAAACACAGTCGACTGCGCGAACAGACAATCGTGAATTTCCACATGTCTTTCACGACTTGTAGTCGTGAAATTCCCAATGATCCACCTGGATTTTATTGACGATTGAATGCGGTTTCATGACGAAACATCATGTACTAGGGTTTTGAAATTCGGGACAAGTATAGGGTCACTTTATGATGCTTCTTTCACTACGTTTGACCATGGTTCCACTGGATTTCATTGTTTTGTAAATAGAGGCTAAACAATATCAGACTCAGTGTTGGAGACAACGTCTATGATATTCACCTAAACAATATCAGACTACAAGTACATGTGAGTAAGAAGAAATAGAAAGTGAATACAGCGGAAAGCTCACCTCAGCGTTGGAGACAACATCTGAGGTAAATACAAGATTCAGAGTTGTATATGTACTCGGTCGTTCCATAGTAGTCGAACAATGAGAGATAAAGATCATGGATACTAATCTGGACGAAAACGGAATGCTGTTGTATATAAACGCGGGAGAAGAACCGGGACTTGCCAAAGTTCCGATTGCTATTATACAGCTTTCAACATTCATTGAATTGCCATTCACACAAGAGCGATATTTGTCTCCCGTCTTCGCGGATCCACTTTATCTTGGAGAAGGATGATGAAGCGGAGGAGAGCTTCACTGGCAACCTGAAGCACTAAGAGGTTAGATCAGGTTAAATTATACCTGCGAGGTGATGTGGTGATGGTTGAAGTCGGAAGAGGAGCGCAGTTTTCGGAGGGTCAAGTTTACACAGGTTTCAATTGCATTCGATTGCCGATATCATAGGCGATCATCGGCATGTCGCGATATTTTCGAAACGGTTGTTGGTTGCCGTATTTACTCCCTGGCACCACTGGCATCCTCCTCAGCACGCACAAGTACGCGTGCAACTCGTAAATGGACTTCACCCACATCCCCCAGGCCGTTATGGCCTCCCTCCCCCTCTACGACATCCACAGTCACAGTGAACAAGAACTGCTCATTCCTGCTTACGCCACAGCGATTTCAGCGTCTATTTTGCTACTCCACTCCGTGCTTGCTCTCGAGTCCGTCAGCAACCTGTTCGCGCGCGTGGGTATCCTAGAGAAGCAATCGGACAAGGTTCCTCCTCCTGGAATCGGTCGAGGAACAATTCTATGGTTCAGACTGGCCCGTCTGCTAGGTTGCCTCGGACTATTGGTCCTTTCCATTATTCCATTCGATCGCGAAAGACTGGTCCAGGGAATACTTCAGAGTACACCTTATGTGAGTCTCACTTTGCTTTATTGCTTTCGGTTCTTGACATTGGCCAGCTGTACGCTGCGATTCTGGCGTTGCTCTCCGTCAGTCCCAAGAATACGCGTCATCGACTGATCAGACACGCGAATTGCGTCTTGTTTATCGTCTTCTGTGTCTACGTCTACCGGGATCTCATCCCGCTGGCCACCTTTACCGGCGTTCCTGCAGATCTTGGTGAAGGGAGGAAGTTATGGGCAAAAATCGGCCTCCTCTTTTCTACTGCGGTCGTAATTCCTCTATTGACCCCTCAACAGTATATCCCCGTCGACCCGTCGGTGAGTTTTCCAGAACCCGTATGAGGCAGGTACTAATCTCGACGAAAGAACCCCCAAACAGTGCTCAATCCAGAGCAGACTGCGTCTATATTCTCCTACTCCTTCTTCTTTTTCCTCGACCACATCATCTTTCTCGCCTATCGCGAGTCCCAGCTGCAGGAAGAGGAGCTGTATCCACTGTGCGACTCTGATGCCTCGACCCACCTCAAAAAACGAAGCTTCAAGGCAAACTCTTTTCATACGCGTCTCATCCTCAGACTAATGGGGAAATCACAGCATCTCGACAGCTTTTCTTCACGCAAATCGCACCCCCACATTTTCTTTGGGCTGATGCGCGTCTTCCGTCGCGAATTTACACTTTTGGCTGGAATCATGGTTTTGAGTGTTCTGAACAGTTTTTCCGGGTATGAGTTATCTAATTGCTACCCTAGGGTACTCCTGCTAACGTTATGTAGGCCGTTTGCTATGAATCAGTTACTCCAGTATGCCGCCAGCTTGCACCGCATTCGACGCTTCTCATCATCGCATAGGTATATCGAAACGCAGGACCGAGACGCCAATATCGTTGTGCGTCCTTGGGTTTGGATTGTGATGATTTTATTGGGTCCAATTGTCGGTATGTCCCTCTGTACTGTAAATCATGAATTGAAGCTTACATTCCTTAGCATCCCTCGGGCATCAGTGGTATATCTTCATCAACGTAAGTCATTTTTCTGAAAGAGAAGACTTGAACGAATGTGTAGTCGATTTTCAGACCCGAACCCTGGTTCGAACAGAGTCCATTATTACACAACTGGTCTTCGCCCACAGGCAAGTAATAGAGGGTCGTAGTTGGTTCGCAGCTAACCCTTTGCAGTTTGCGGATTCGCATGAAGGCTGAAACTACTGCGGCGAAAGGTGATGTCCCCGCGGTTGAGGGTCCTCCATCCGCTACCCGCACTGGGTCGGACACAGAGAGTACAGATGAACACGGTACGGGGGCAGATGGTAGAAGTTCCTCCGGCTCGCCAACCATCCAGGCGAGCGCGCCGAGTGTCACGTCGACTGCAAGTAAGCCGTCCAAGTCCGGAGTGACAAAGTCGGAAGTGAAACAAACCGAGGGAAGTCTGGTTGGAAAGATTAATAATTTGGTGACCGTAGACCTGGGAAATATAGGTTCGTTCTTTGACGGATTTTTAGCAGACCACCTGACGGCATGTTTAGTGGATAGTAAAGATTTTCTGTACCCGATGGTTTTCATTCCGCTTCAGCTAACACTCGGAATCTGGTTCCTTTACGTTCTATTGGGATGGTCCGTCTGGGTTGGTGTTGGATCTATCGTTTTCCTCTCCCCAATCCCTGGTTATAGTTCGTCCTTTTCTCTGTTCTGAGTTCTCTTGCTCTTGCTCATAGATTTTAGTGGCAAAGCTTGTCCAGTCGGCTCAAAAAGAGCGATTGAAGCACACTGACGAACGGGTTCAATCCGTCAGCGAGGGTACGTGTCTTACTACGAAACGGACGATTCAAGCTGACGACAACCTTCCATCTGTGTGATTCCCTAGCTGTGAATGTTCTTCGAATGGTGAGGGACCGTTTTTTCGCTTGCCTTGTGCTAACACTGCACCAAGATCAAACTTTTCGGATGGGAGGAAAGATAAAAGCCAGAATCGAGGACAAGGTACGTTAGATTCGTGCCCGGTTTCGGTTTCTGATTCCCAGAAGAGAGACGGGGAACTTACTTGGATACGGAAAAGACGCATGATAGATATGGCCAGCGGCCTTGTCAAGTGCGTGAATCTGACTTTGCAAATTTCCGGACCTGAACATTATCAAAAGCTTCCTCATCCCTGTCAGTGTTTTCTTTGTTATAATCGTGCCCTCTGACTCATTGAATCGCATCAAGGTTATCACAATGACCCTCACCTACGCTACCTAGTAAGACTATTATTTCTCAGCTGGTCCTTATGAGCCGACTGAACGTTTCACAGTGTCTGTATATTTTTTCTTACACCTCGCTCAATCTTCTAGCTAACTCCCGCGAAGACCTTGATTATGGGTCAACCACTCAATGCATCAAAGGTTTTTCCAGTATGACCGTCTTCGATCTCCTGAGGTGATCTTCTTTCACATCAATCGCCATTTTAAATGTTGAACGGGCCCCAGGAATAATATTGCCGAAGTACGATAACGCTCGGTTGATTTTGCCTTGGCTGAGCGTCAAATTTCAGATGACCTACTGGTTGAACAACGCGATGACAGGAAAAGTCTCGGTATGCCGGTTATTACTGCCTTGTATATTCACCAATCTTGCCAGTTGGATCGTGTCGACAACTTTTTGAAAAAGGTTGGCCCCGAGTTTCCAGATGAGGGCCCGTTCTCACCTTCAATGCAGACAGAATTGTTGGATGCCTTCGACGAGAAGGAGACCCCCGCTCTGTTCGCCGCAGATCCATGCTCGGATGAACGGATTGGATTCCGCAACGCAGCGTTCTCGTGGTCTAAAGACTGGGACGGCTCGCTCACGCGTTCCCGCCAGTTCCAGCTGAAAATCGACGATGAGGTTATATTCCAGCGAGGGCGAATCAATTTGGTGGTGGGGCCAACGGGATCAGGTGAGGGCTGTTGATGGCTTCGCGAATTTTGTTGCTCATTGGTCACAGGCAAGACTTCCCTTCTCATGGCGCTTCTGGGTAGGACAAGTTTCTTCTGGGACTCGGACAGGCTGAGACGCTTCTTCTAAGGGGAAATGCATTTCATCCCGTCGTCACCGGATTCTTGGTACAATCTTCCACGAGGCTCCGGCGTCGCATACGCTGCCCAGGAATCTTGGGTTCTCAACGAAACGATTCGCTCCAATATTGTTTTCGACACCCCATTCGACGAGGAACGTTACAAGAAAGTCCTGTACCAGTGCGCCTTGGAGCCGGATCTCGGTCTGTTTCAAGCGGGCGATCAGACTGAAGTAGGAGAGAAAGGTCCGCAGCTTTCTGTCTTAAAATTTCTCTTGATGCTTATGTATCAAGGTCTAACACTCTCGGGAGGGCAAAAGGCACGCCTCACTCTTGCCAGGGCCGTCGTAAGACATTTTGGTTGAAGTTCAACCTCTTACCGCCTGATGCCTTGAACAGTATTCGAAAGCCAGTATTTTGCTGCTCGATGACGTTCTCGCGGCTCTTGAGAAAGTTTTCACTTGTTCTCCCTCCATAAGTACTGATTCCCTCACAGCGTTCACACGGCTCAATGGATTGTTGAAAAATGTCTTGGCGGAGATCTAATCGGTGGGTGGCTCTGTTGATGTCAATCAAAATCAGCCTTCTCACGCTGCCAAACTCTCGCAGAAAATCGAACGGTCATCCTTGTTGTGAGTTCGTTTGTATTTTGTTGTCCTACGCTAAATAGAAGCCCAGACTCACAATGTCGCCTTGACTCGGCCAGCTGCGACTTTGTGGTCAGCTTCGGATCTGACGGTCGAATTCAGAGTCAAGGCACCATTTCCGAAATAACGAAGCGTGGTCCATTGGCAGCTCAGATCCAAAAGGACCAACAAGTCCTGGATAGAACACAGGAGGAAGTCGACGCCGAGGCCCCAGCCCTTAAGCCTGCAGATGGCAAGCTCATCCTGGCCGAGGAAGTTCGACTGGGACATGTTAGCCCTTCTGCCTGTTCGCCTTCGCTTCGATTTTATTTCCTTGATACTGACCCCTCTTTCAGTAAAAATGTATTTCCGTGCCATGGGCGGCAAATATCCGCTGTTCTTCTTCACGTTCTTCTTTGGCGGCCTTATCTTCCAGCAAACATTTGTTGCGTTGAGGACGTGGCAGTTGGGTTACTGGGCGAAGCAGTACGACCGCCTTCCCACTGACGAGGTGGATGTTGTTTTGTAAGAGTGCTTTCAACTGACACACATATTAATCACTGACTATTTCGTAGCCATCTGTCTGTATTTAGTGAGTTCTCCCCCGTCCTATCCTTTGTCCTCTGACACAATACAGTTGCAATCGTCTTCGTGTCGAGCGCTGCTCTCGCGGCTGTATTCGTCTACCTTGTATTTGGACAGCTGAGAGCATCGAAGGTTATACACAGCAATCTCATCGAGTCAGTGCTAAATGCTCCGTTGAGGTTAGTTCATCTTTCCTTTTCCATATGTATTTTGGCGGTCGGTTACATGATTTTGTTCTTCACTTTAGATGGCTTGACGTAACTCCCACGTCCCGTATAATCGCCCGTGTCACAAACGATGTGAGGGCCGTCGACGACTCCCTTGCTAACCAATTTTGGCCTCTGACAAGACATGATCGTGTCCATGACGGTATGTAAAATTTCCGCACTGCTGGCTTTCACTGAACGGAATATACAGATCAAATTCGTCGCTGTGGTTATATATACACCCATTTTCTTTTTCCCCGGTGCTCTCGTTGGCCTGCTGGGCGCTTGGATCGGACAGATATACATATCTGGCCAGCTACCAGTAAAGCGATTCATGTCCAATACTCGCGCTCCCGTGCTTGCGCAGTATGTTTCCCGCCCCTCCCTTATTCTATCATCTGATAGTTTTGGGAAAGTTTCGGCGCGGCTATTGCTGGACTGGGTACGAACTATTCCACTTTTCTGGCTGTTAGCTGACACACAACCTCTTTCTCTCAGTTTCGATCCGAGCATTCGGAGCCGAGTCTAAATTTACTACGGAGTCGCTTGGGAGAATAGATAGATATACAAGAGCTGCCCGCAACTACTACAACTTGAACCGGTTAGTACATTTGGCCGTTCACGTACCGCGACTGATGATGAAATAGCTGGGTTTCCATACGTGTTGACAGTTTAGGCGCAATATTTTCGGCAGGTCTTGCCACCTATCTTGTTTACATCAAACACACTAGCGCGGGGGATTCTGGGTTCCTCTTGAATATGGCAATCACGTTTACCAGTTGAGTTTCGTCATTCCTTGGCTTGGCTCGTCAATTGATTCCCCTGCAGGCATGCTTCTCTGGGCAGTTAGTATTCATAAACTTCAGTTCGTCTTTTATCCTGATGCGAGTTTTTTGTAGGTGAGAACTTTTAACGACTTTGAAGTGCAAGGTAGATGAGTCAGCATACCCTCTTTTTTCACTCACTCACGCCCCCGATACTAGGCAACAGGTAAATCTGCACGACACTCACCGTCGGATAATGCTTACACTTGCTAGTCTCGAGCGCATTCAAGGATATATTAACATCGAGCACGAAAAGCCGGTAACAGAACAGGGGAAGCCCCCGGCATATTGGCCTGCGAGCGGAGATCTTCGCGTAGAGGGTCTTTCTGCTCGGTATTCCGAAGACGGCCCAAAGGTTCTACAAGATATCTCGTTCCATATCAAGTCTGGAGAACGGGTGGGCATTGGTAAGTAATTCGAACTCGCCTGCAATTTCAAGTCATTCGATCACGGCGCAGTTGGTCGCACTGGTTCTGGGAAGGTACTGTTTGTCCTTTGTCGCGGAAAGCACTGCTAATTAGTTAACAGAGCTCTTTGACGCTTTCACTCCTGAGATGCATCCCCACGGAAGGTTCTATGAGGTACGACGGACGCGAAACCTCGGAGTTGAACCTGGATGCGTTGCGGACCAGCATAACCATCATTCCCCAAGTCGTCAGTGCTGTGGAGCCTCGACTCATTATTTCACGCTGATAACTGTGTCTCTCAGCCTGAGCTTCTCAGCGGCTCGCTACGGGCAAACTTGGATCCCTTCGGCCAATATGACGATGTCGAACTCAACTATGCTCTACGCGCCGCCGGTCTCTTTGCTCTTCAAGACGAAATAGATGAGGCCCGGATCACTTTGGACAGCACCATTTCTACGGGCGGTACTAATCTCTCGGTCGGGCAAAGGCAGATATTTGCTTTAGCGAGGTAAAGTTGGAAATGTTGGATCACTAGATGACGGCCATCTCACGATGTTCGTTTTTAGAGCGATTGTACGGAAGAGCAAGATCTTGATTCTGGATGAAGGCCAGTTCCCTCTCCGACGCTTACTCATACACTTGACTCACGCTCTCGAAACAGCGACCTCCGCTATCGGTAGGCTCTTTCCGACACCAAGCTTGCTTTTGAGACTGATTTGTCCGTTTAGATTACAAGACCGATTCTATTATCCAGAATTCCCTTCGTCAAGAGTTGCGCGGGGATGTCTCTTTGATAACCGTGGCGCACAGGCTGCAGACAATTATGGATGCCGACAAAATTGTACGTGTCGAACATGCGTGTGTTGGTGAAAGATTGCTGATGTGATGTGGCCATCTTCCCAGATGGTCCTCGATTCAGGACGTATCGTGAGTTATATCGTACTTTTATTGACACTCCAGATTGCTCATCTTATCGCCCAGGTCGAATTTGATAGTCCCAAAGAACTGCTGAAGATAGAGAACGGGAAGCTGCGTGCGCTGGTGGAAGAGTCTGGCGATCGAGAAGCCCTATTCGCTATGGCAGGAGCGGATTCGAATTAAACTTCGCTCGTAGCATAGCGTGTAGTGGATGTAGCGGGTCTTTAATATGCGTTGTTGCAGCGGCTTCTGATCCGATGCGCGCCGAGGTTCGATGGCATACAGAAATTATGTAATTCGATTAGTGTTTATTAACTCGAAGTTCCCGCGCTCTGCATGTTGAGGCCTCTCGTCGAGGTCATGCAGTGTTTTCGGTGAAAGAGCTCGAGTTTTTCGGGAAAAAATTGGGGTTGATGCCGCATCGTCAGACGATACCATCATGATCGGGCTTGGCCAGTTGAACCTTGGGGTTCAACTTTCAAGTTTTAACCAGAACGCCGCACCAAGAGTTACGCGCAAAATTCGACATGTTTGCCCTGACGGTCGAAGGGACACCACAATTTGGACGAAAAAAATCGTGTTTTACTATCTTGAACAAAAGCCGCAACAATCTTGTGTCGGGTTCTCGTAGACAGACACTATAAACATTGAAGCTTGTACCTGACGTGTTTGTAAGTAAAATCTCGAGTTTCGACTCATGCAGTTTCAAACGAGAAGTACAAACTCAAGACCTTTTATTTCATGGAGGTTACAATTGCGATGCTATTTCGATGAGCCTGTTCTCTTCGTGGTTCAAGTTGCTAGAAGCACATATTAATCTTTGAACATAGCAAGACCGCATAAAATAACAAGGGCAGTTCTAAATCTGCCTACTCAACCGTTCCGGCATATTGTTCCACCAACTTGAACTTCGCGCTCGAAGTGCAGTAATCATCCTTGCCAGCCCCCGCATCATGGCACCGCCCCGGCCCGCAATCCTTCAAGACATCAATAGCCCCGTCGTCTCCTCCGAAGCAGTAGAATAGGGTGTCTATCATGTGGTCGGGATTGGTGCCCGCGTTGTGGATGGCTTTTTCGATTTGATTGATGTAGTTGCCTGTTCCGGAGATGAGTAAATTATTTCAGGACCCAGAAGAAGATGGGTACCGGTGCTCACCTATGTACAAGAGGCTGCGTCCGCAATATTTCGAGGACTGATGGCAGTTGCCGGCCATGACTGAGGTGGCGCTCGCAGCGAGGAGGACGAGAATTGTGGAGCGCATTGTGATTTATCTAAAGTCAGGTTAAAGAACGGACAGATTTCGAACGGAGATTGCTTACTGGGGGGAGGTGGAAGAGAGGGGAAGGAAATAGAGAGCAGATGGTTGCAGAGAACACTCAACTCAAGTCTTTATGCTTCGTGACATCGTGAAGGAAGAGACAACCTGGCCAATCAGCGCTTCAGCCTCCGTCGTTTGTCTTGGCGGTTGGCGATCCATCATTCCAGGTTATTCGGAGAGGCCAATTTCTCTAAATGCGGTGTTGTATATTTGCGCGCGCTCCAGTCCGATTAGTGGATAATTTCTCGGGGGTGACCACCCCAAAATCCGTACGCATTTTCCACCGACGGCCAGTCGCGACGGTAATTCGAAACAAATACTTGGCGTTTGGCGAGTCCACGGTCCGTCCTCCACGGCCAGATTTTGCGATACAGGATCTGCCCCAAGCGGGAGGTTAACTGGGCCGCTGTGAAATTTGAAATTATGATTCCGTCGCTGCAGGACATCACCGATAGTAGTACAGACAACGAGATGGGGTCTTTTCCAACAATCGGTCTCCCATGTGATTGCGGAAAAGATGAACGGGCCTGGTTCTACGGACCTTGGGGTGTGCGGACGTTGAACTTCGCCGCCAAATTGGTGTCCGCGAACGTCCGGAGAAATGAGGATGTGACGAGGCGAGGTGAAAAACTGGCTCACATGGCACCGCTGTAATTCTTGGTACGCGGCTAGGTCTTGGAAATGCGCTATGTTCGGAGCCATCTCGTGTCCGGAGTCAAGGGAAATCGATTCGGCCTATAGAATCCCTGGAGCTGAGATTCGAAGTTCAACCGCCAACCCACCACTCCAACTTCGCATTTGCCACTTGATCCTTCATTCCGCACCTATAATCATGAAGTTCGCGACCATCATCGTCCTCGCCAGTGCTGCCTACGCAACGGCGCGCAACTGCAGCCGAGGTCTCAGCTACTGTGGCCGCAGCCTCCTCCACATCGGTACGTCCCATCCTCAGAGCCGTTCGACCTGCGGCCTAATGCACATGCTGATCCCGCACCAGGGAACTACGCCAACCAAATCGAGGCCGCCATCGAAAAGGCGCACACGGACCACGCCCACCTGCTCGACACGCTGTTCTACTGCTTCGAGGACGGCAACATCCAGGTCGTCAAGGACTGTGGTTCGGGCAGATGCGCCGACGGGGGAGCGAAGAACAGCGACATTTGCCTACCATCTTCGCGAATCCACTTGATTCTAGAGAAGGAGGATGCGGGGGAGAGCTTTAGTGTGAAGGACCAGTGGGAGGAGGAGGTGTGGTAGTTGTTACGATTGTTGAAAAGAAGGGGCACAGCTTTTGATTGGATGGTATACATTATATAATTCGTTTCGCATTAATTAATTGAACATCACCGCAATCCTGAGCTTTGGTAACACCACCAGCCTTCACCCGGAGTAGAAAGACCCTCTCACCAAGGGCCTTGGGTATTCTCGACAAGTCGGCATCGATGGCCGCACCTGCCGGAAGGCTCCATCAATGATCCAGGCTCGGCATGTTCAACGTTTCAACTTACGACATTTTGAATATTTCAACCACAACGCCGTAGCGTGTGCAGCGCAAAACGCAACTTACTCCCTGAAAACCAACTACACCCACCTCACCGTTTAAACCAAAAGGTTTTATTGGCTCGAATCCGAGGTTGCAAGCAAAACTGATTCAGAGTTCAAACTTTCAAACGAAAAGTACAAGCTCAAGATGGTTTATTTAATGGAACTGCGTATCGTTACAATTGCGATGCTATTTTACTTTGCGAGAGAAAACAGAGAGAAATGCGATTCATGCTATGCTATGCGATCTAATCGGTTCAGACTTGGTTCGAGGTGGACGTGGTGTGTTTGGTGGTGGCGAATCCGACCTGCATGTTGCCGGTATCGTAAACAGAGTAGAAGCGCTGAGAGAACAAAATGAATATTGGGCAACGACAAAGATAAAGGCGAAACGGACCTGGAGGAACGTGTATCCGTCTGCAAACAAGTGCGTCAGCCTGACTCAAAGAACGACGAAGGGAAATTCTTACTGATAAAGTCAAGACCTTGGTTCTCCATCTGTCCCATCGAAGCAAAGATCAGGCAGATTGCGTCCTTCGGGACGCCGAGGTTCTCGTTCTGGCTGCGCGGCCAGGTCTGCGCGTCGGGAGTGAGCTTGTACTCCTTCTGCGCTCAGTCGGCATTAGCAAGGAGAAAAGAAAACGGAAAGAAAGGCCACTTGCCCCGCCGATCTTGAAGCACATATCCTGCATGCATTCGAACTGCTTCTGAGTCACGGTAAGCAAGCCGGTGTTTCTAGAGAACCGCGGTGAGTCTTGACAACGGGAATGGACAGAGCGGAGTACGAACGGGTCGAGCTCCGCTCCCACTTCCTCCTTATAAGTCTGGAAGGTGGATTCCGGGAGCATGCACATGGTCGTTCCGCTGAAAGAATGTTGGAAAGATCAACACGCAAAATTGAAAGCAGGACGAACGTGTCTGCGATGCCGGCGCACTTGGCCATGATTTCCTTCCCGTTGTAACAGATGCTTTGGTCGATGCCCCAGTACTTGCACGCAGGGTCCGTCTTCGTGATCGGCACATAGTTGATCTCGCTGGTGCATCTACCGCTGGCTTAGTAAGGGAGCCGTCGACAATAAAAAAGACTTACTTGGAGATATCGGGGCCGCCAAACGAAAGGCATCCGGTCTTCCCGTTGCTGTCGTTGTCGGCGGCGGTCGGCTCATAGTAGATACCAATGCATGCCTGCGGACAATAATGAAGGACTGAACGAAGACGGGTTGGAAACGCTTACGTTTGCGATAAGCCTCTGGTTGAGGCAGTTGTCGGTCACGGTCGGGATGGGGGTGTTGTCGGAGGTGGTGCCTGTGAACGGTTGAAAGGCAGAAGACGAAGAGATGAGACCCACTCGCCTTCAGTGAGGCAACAAGGACCGATGCCTATTAGGTTAAGAATCAGAGCGGTGAAATAATGAAGGAAACAATCAGTCCACCAAGGATGCCTACAGGAGAATCAAGTAGAGCGTAGAAAGGCGAAGAAGAAAACGGACCATCCATGTTGTTCATGTCGGTCGCGTTGTCTGCGACACCGATCAACTGGTTTTGATGACGAGCGAACCCATGGTGACTGTGTCCTCGTCTATCCGTTCATTAGTAAGGGGAATATTCAAACGGGAAGACACGTACATATGGTGCCCGAAGTTGCTCCCTGGCCGTATTGGATTGACTGGCGAAAAGGGATGAGGAAGACGAATAGCAACGAAGACTGAACACAACTTACAAATTTCTCGCGCGTGTCCTAGGAGCAGATGAGCAAACCAAGAATCAGGACGATAGATATATAACGCACCGTGGACGCTGAAGTGGGCTTATAACACTCTTTCTTGACCCAGGTGTTGGACGAGCCTGCTCTCCGTTAGCAGAACCCCAAATATCACGAAAGAAAAACGCCTTACCGGTGTCGATGAGGAGGCTGCAGGCCTTGGAATTGTCCCCCATACAAACATCGGCGAGGTACGTCACACCTTAGTATCGATATTGTCAATGGATGAACGCGACGAAGAAGAGGAACGACTGTCTTACTAGCGTTCGTGACGGGAATGCAGGTGGCGGACCCCGACGGCCCACACGGCTCATGGTGCTTGTGGTGGCGCGCGGCGGGCCCGTGGGGCTGGTGGCCGGCTTGGACGTGCTTGACGCGGATCGAGTCGCGTTCCTTGATCTGGTTGGCGTTCACAACATTGGTCTTGAAGGCGACGGAGTGGACGGCGTTCTGGGACATTGTGGGCGAGGAAGAGGAAGTGGTGGAGATGGTGGTGGTAGAGGAAAGAAAGAGGTCGAAGGGGGCGCAAGGTATTTATACCCTCAGCGCGTCGGGAGTTGAATTTTGACATGACCCGCTTGTACGTACTGAATTCGATCACCACCTCCTCCCGCCGAAAGAATCGTTTTTTGAGGCCCATCCCGCTGAGCAAGCCCGTTGTTTCCTGTACCCGGGCGAAGATGAGCGATGGGCTATCGCCTTGAGCAAAAAACAGGAGTGCCCGAAGAAAACACGGACACTGTGATTCCCTTCGAGCACACGTACTTGGTCTTCTTCCGCGGCGAACAAGCGACTGCAATGATTTCGCGATAGAAGAGTGCGAACCCGAGCAACGAATAGCAGCCAAAATCAATACATAAATCTCAGAATAAACATGACCACGCCACGAGCACCTGCAATTCTGGTTTCAACTAGACCACGTCCGAAAACAAATCTACCAAATTATCCTGCACTTCCTTCACCTTGTCCTGCGCCGCGTGGAGCGCAATCTGCAAGCACTTCTCGTGCATCTCCCCCGATTCAGAAAGATCAAGCGTCGGAATATTACCCTCCGCAAACGCCCGGATGATACTTTCCGCGAGCATCACCTTCGCCAGGAGATCAGAGCTCTGCACCTTCAAAACCTGGCCCACGAGTCCTCCGTCCTTGGAGGTGAGTATGAGCTTCCAAAACGCCGCAAACGCGTTCTTGCACTTCCCCTTGCGCACGCAGGAATGGTCGTGAGTGAGCCGGGGAGGAAAGGAAGGGAGCTCCTCGCATAGCTTGATCAGATTATAGTGCCCCGATAAGAGGCGGATCCGCTGGCGCGCGTTGAGCTGGGGATCCGAATCCCAGACGTCTCGCCCTTTGAGCATCATGGAGTAGTACGCCAGCCCGAGGAGCGAACGCAGGTTTAGGCGTTCGGCGACGCCGATGGCGACCGCGACGGCCCTGCCTTCGCCGAGCAGCCGCTTCCACTTAGTGACCGCGGCATTGAGGAGAGCCTTGTAGTCACACAAGATGGAAAGCTCCGTGATCTGAACGAGGTTCTGCACCGAAGAAGAGCCCGCCGTGTTGGAATGGTATGTCGTCAACGCGGAGAGAGCCCACTGCTCGGTGGATCTGAACTGGTACTTGTGCGCAATTCGAGCGAGTTGGATGAGCTGCAAATCGTTGGCTTGGACGGTCATCGAGAACGCGATCTCCGCTGGCCTTTCATCCAAGGGTGAGGCAATGAAATAGGAGGAGGAGAGCACACGTACAGGCTGTAAAGCGACCACATGAGAGCGCTGAACTCCTCCGCCTTGTCTCCATGCAGCCGGATGGGATTCTCGTCGCTTTCACCCTCTGAGTTGGTAGGTATCAAAGCGTCCTCCGTGTTCTGTGTGTACGCATCGAGCGAGAACATACTGTCAAACGTGGATTTGTCCTTGATCAGCATGGAACGATGAACCTGCAAGTTGTGAACAACGGCTCAGATATCCTGTGCGCTCAGAAAGACCTTGAACAAGGTGTTCTCGACCTGCAGAACAGTGTTGCCATCCGAGACATAGTATATCGGATGCCGCGTCGGAGGTACTTCATCGGACGAGGATGTCGACATCATCTTGTTCAACAGCCCACCTTCTCGTGGTGGTGGACGATGTAGTGGACGACAATCTGAGCGTGACATAACAGAATTGATGCAGGATTGATTGATAACGGCCTGATTTCGCCGCGGCAACTGTGGTTCAAACTTAACAATTGCATGTAGCCAAATTCAGGTCTCTGTATAGTGAGTACAAGGTATAAAGACGGGATTTAAGACAGTTATTTACGACGACCGCCTTTGCGTTATCCGTCAAGACTTTATTCAACCCCTCGCGCTTCTCGCAAACCTCGAACCTGAAGCTCGCCGCAATCTCGTCCAGCTCCGCCGTACTCTTCCCAACAAAGTGGTCCGCCCATTCCTTCACAAGAAACTCGCTCACCAGAATGTTCCGCGACAACATTCGCCACGCGATCTGGGAGACGCCACACCGGATGCGGATATATCTCGCGGTACTGGAGCGGAACCTCCTCGAGGATGTGGTCGATCAGCGGCTTGTAGACATGCCTGACGGCGGAGTCGTCTGCACCCCATTGGTCGACGGCGAGACGGTGCTTTTTTGCGAGGAAGTCGCGGAGGAGAGTCATGTAGGGTGTTGAGGTGGAGACATAGACCATGCCTTGATTCGGTACAAGTCAACCTCGAAGTTGCTAAGCCAGACAAAAATAAACCCACCCTGGAAACCTATATCCTTGTAGAGCCAGATAGACCAGCTCAAGCGATCCTAGGATTCAACCGTCAGGGACGCGCCATCAGACTAAATGCATACGAACTTTATTATAGATGCCCAGTTGGTCTTTCAGAACGTGGATTCGTATCTCGTTGATCTTGTCGGTTGCGTCGCCTTCATATTGCCGTCCTCGCATACACCGGACCCCACTCCCCGTTCCACACACACAACCCGCGCTCGTCCATCCACGCTCTCTTCTTCGCGTACGTACGCTGCATGCGGAGCTGCTGCTGCCTCGGTGCCCTCATAGGGCTCGTGCGACGCCGGGAACCCAAAGGGCGAGTAGTCATGGATGGAATACGCGGTATTATCCCACTTCTTGTGCGCATCGCCAAAGTGCGAGAAGTCCTGCGCCCAGGTGTTCCCGTCGAAAAATATGATATGCGAGGGGTCGGCCGCGCGGATGGCGCTGTGGATTCTGTGGTAAAATGCAACGACACGGGTGTGCGCCGAGTCGGTGGGCTCGTTGAGCGGGTTATAGCCTTGCGGTTCACGATGTTAGAAGAAATGGAAATGAAAGGGACGGTAATCGTACCTGCGACCCATTTATTGTCTTTATAGTGATCTGCGAGCTTCTCCCAGAGCCATATCGTGCGGTCTTGAAAGTCCTTGTGAACCCAGACTACCGATGATTTAATGAGGAGCTGTTTTCGGAAGTTCGAAACACACAATTCGCGAGGTGGCCGCCGTGGTCAGAGTGCCAGCCCGTGTTTTGACCTGATATAGACATGAATTATGATCAGGAAAATTGTAGGAAGACTGGCCTCCAGGCGCCGTATGGAGGTCGAGGATAGTGTAAATGTTGTGTTTCGCACAAAGTTCAATCACTCGATCGAGGTGCTTGAAGCCGGATTCCTTGAGAACTCGAGGGTTCATATCGTCTGTCCAAAGGAATGAACAAAGTATTTATGGATGTGGCAGTTTCGTACCTTCGAAGTGGTGGTAGTTGAAGGGAAGGCGAATGCAGTTCAGGCCGAGAGTGCTGAAGAACTTGGCATCGGCATCCATGAAAAAGTACTCGAGGAACTGGGGAGGCAGAGCACTTCGGAATCAGGATAAGTACATAACGAATAAATAATCCGACGCACCTTGTCGAAGAAGAATTCAGATTTCTCCTCTCCGATCGCTTCAGCCAGAGCCTGGCGAATCTGGAATTCGCAGCCGGGATAACCTGAATGAACAGTAAACATCGAGTATCGGCGAGAAACAGATACCTACCTGAGATGAAGTTCTCCATACTACGAAGCTGAGTGAGTACCCACGAGGCAACGTTGTCGAGACTTACTTCATCCAGCCGCCCAAACCTGCGCCGCGAAGAATGACTTCGTTGCCATCCGCGTCCACAATCTTCGTCCCGGAGACTTTGAGGGACATTCTCGAGCAGGTAGCGTTCAAGGATGCTGATACGTTCTCAGCGCCGTGCTGGTCCCATGCTCCAAAAATCGGCCCGAATAAAGTCCGACCTTCCGTTTCATTGGGGCGAGGATTTGTCGATGGAATTCAAGTGAGGCAGCTCGAATACTGATTCGATTCCTGAAACTGCAGTGCGATAGAGTGACTTCCGGCAAGTGAACCAACATGAAATAGTACTTTTTGACAGAACAGAATCAAAATTTTGAGGAAGCAGTGATGGCAAAAATCAGTGATCGTGGCTGTGCCAGTCGGCAATCGCCGACGTGCTCCTTGTCATCCAACCACATCAGTCAAAAGCGCAGCCAACCAGGGTCAACCAGTAAGGCTGGTTGTGTTAATTTATTAAACATTGGTTGAAGCAAAGATCATCGAAGAGCTGGACAGTAGGACATATGGCTTCGTACCAGATTCACTTGCCAAAGAAAATCAACGTGAATGTTCAGCCCCTGCCATTGTTTCCGCGCGGTGTACGTGCTTGCCAGATATCATCCCGGTTTCTCACCATGCGTCATTCAACTTTGACGTCAACTGGAAGAAAAAAGCACCGAAATGGCCAGATGGAATAGGTTTTTTTCATAATCGTGAGCGCTGTCACCAACTGACTGTAATGCCTCCGGCTCCAGTATCGGAGTTAGCTTCATCTCCAGGAATACAGATATGATCTGCGGAACTTTCCTTGCAAAACACCCACCGGTGAAGGCGAAGGCTGGCGAAGGTGTCAAAACCCTTATCTGGGCTAAATATAGACCGACTTGAACCTGCGCTCTAGTCACCAATTATTCGGACGGTGCGTACACTGCGTTCTCCAACTGCCCAGGAATAGATTATGACACTATGTGCGATCTAGCGGGCATTGCCTCATCGTTACTGCTCGTTATTGCGAAGCAAACTGCGCACGTTGCGGTAGAAACCCTGTTGGGCTAATCTGAGATTTTGCACCCGCGGACATCCAAATATAACTTTCAGGCGCACCAACGTGCGATTGAGGGTAGTTGAGGGCTTCCGGCGCTGATGATGACGCCCTTTGCAGTCATTCTGATGACGACTGTGGGGATCTGGTGAGTGGGGCTATATTGATACCGAAGGGTCTTTAAAGAACCGACTGAGGACTGCAACAGCACAACCCAACTTTGACCCAACCCACTTTACGCCTGAATTCATGTCTCACTTCGTGATCAAAGCTTTACCCTTCACCACTCGTATTGCGCCTGGCGCCAGAAACGTTCTCGCCGCCGACCAAGCGAGAGCCGCCAAGTTTCTATCCGGCGGTGCGCGTTTATTCTCCCTCTTGGCCTAGCTGTCCTCAATCTAAACACCTTGCAGTCCATCCGCACGGCCCCAAAGCCTTCCGATCTAGGCACAAGGCTCACCATCATCACCACAACTTCCGTAATATCGATCCTGTCAGTGGAGGAGGCTCCGACGCAGCGAGCGGAGATGCGGGGGACCCTCAAGCTCCCCCGGCCGCTGGAGACAGCTCAGTGGATGTTACTGACGCAGGTAGATGGTTTAATCCCAAACCAACTATTTATTCTCGACCGACTATATTAAAACGTCCTCCAGCTGTTACCTACACCATAGTGTTGGGGTCGGATCGCCCCCGACTCAGTACACGCTCCTGATTGATACCGGTTCGCGCACTAATTTTTCTGTCGATATGTAGTCTGACCGATAACTTTTCCAGGGAGCTCGAACACATGGATCGGCGCAGACAAGGCATACGCACCGACCTCTACCAGTACTGTGCGTCTGCGTATTCGTTATAGTATTATTTCATCCGGGGTTCAAATGATTATTGCAGGATACCCGCATACAGTTGTGCGTATTCTTGTTCACCATTGCAGCCGTTGTTTGAAATGGTCTCCAGAACGTTAGTTACGGTTCAGGGTCGGTGAGTTCTTGTGCTTCTATCTTGGTATGCCCTCTGCTCATTCTATTTCTTTCAGTTTACCGGGACCGAATGTGTGTTTTATATTTCTTTATTCGTTTAACCACCAGGAAACTAACTTGAAACCAAGACACCGATGAGGTAACTCTTGGTCCCGACCTTGTAATCCAGAAGCAGTCCATCGGAGTTGCCTCCAAGGCCACTGGGTTCAACGACGTCGACGGAATTCTGGGGTACCCACCGTGCATCCGTTTTCATTGGACTCGGCTTTACTATTTCCTTTATTAGCATTGGGCCAGTGGATCTGACCTCCAGCACCGTCAAATCCACATCCAGTGTCCCCACTGTCACGGACAATTTGTTCAAGCAGGGCACGATCCCCACTGAATCAATTAGCATCTCTTATATCCCCACGACCTCCGCGAGCGACGCTGCCAACGGAGAACTCACCTTCGGCGGAACTGACTCTGCGAAATTCACGGGAAATATCTCGTATGTCCCTATCACGACGACGTCCCCAGCGAGCAAGTGAGTTGTACGACCTGATCCATCTGACCCTTCGCTCACCCCTGGCAGCTACTGGGGAATCGACCAGAGCATCAGGCATGTTGCCAATCGTGTAGAAATGCGTGGCGCTTATTTTTCCTTTATTCAGTTACGGAACGGACAACCCGATTTTGAACCTGACTGCTGGAATCGTGAGTGCCATGTCCCCTTTCAACTCACGCATTCTTAATAGTATCTAGGTCGATACAGGGACGACCTTGCTATTGTTGGCCACCGACGCCTTCCAAGCCTACCAGCAAGCAACCGGGGCAACCGCGGACAGGTGATTCCTGGTTTCAAAACGGTTTGTAGTGTTAATTTCGATTCCTATATTTAGCACCACTGGGTTGCTTACTCTCACGGAAAGCCAGTTCGAAAACTTGCAGAGCCTGTTCTTCCAGATTGGAGATGTGAGTTGAGCCTGTAGGTGGAACTCAACCAGCCTGATCTCATCATCCCAGCAAACTCTCGAGTTGACCCCCAACGCACAAATCTGGCCCCGTTCCTTGAACTCCACTCTTGGCGGTGATGATGACAAAATCTACCTGATCACCGCCGACTTGGGCAGCAACAGCGGATCCGGACTGGACTTCATCGGTTTGTAACTGTCTAATTGGAATGTTTTTATTGCTGATTGAGGCTTACACAGACGGATTCGGGTTCCTCCAGGTATTTCTTTCTCTTTTACATTTTATTTTATGTATTTGGTACCGGTTTGCTAAATCTGTGCAGCGCTTCTACTCTGTTTACGACACGACCAACTCTCAGGTCGGCCTCTTATAAGCTAGCTTTCCTGTTCTGACTTGCTCTCTATAGGTTGGTTTTGCCACGACGGAATTCACTGATGCCACGACCAACTGAAGAACGACATGATGCGAACGGACGCTTAGGACTTTGATACCATTGTGTAGACCTTTGAATAAGATTGATTGGTGTACATATATCGAACATGTTTATTTACAATTTCGAATGAATCGCATGATATCGTGTGAGATGAAAATGATATCCGGGAGGTGCGCCTTTTATGTCCATCATTCCCGCCACTGTGTTCTCATTCACATAACGGAAGTGGTCGATGACAGGTCTATCGTCGTACACCAATGAGGCAGAAACCACATCTCGAAATTTGACTTCGCGAATCTGGAGAAGTGGAGGTTGAAGCCTTTGCGCTCGATTCAAAAGTGGGTCTGCATACTCGACCACGGCCGTATTCCACAAGAGCGGTGCGTTTCCCGCCTTCTCCACTCACAATGATGGGCTCAACGTCTTCCTCGCTGTGGAAAATTTTGCCTCTCCATTTAATGGCCTTCAATGCCTCGGTAGCGGGATGGCCTGTATCGAAGTCTCCACCCTCCCATTCGCCAATTAAGAACGAAGGCTCGATGGGCTTGAGCTGGTCAAAAATCTTCGTTGCGACGTCTTCGGAGGTCTTTCCTCCAGCTTTCAGTAAGTCCAGATAGGCTTGTTCGGGTCTAAGATAGCGGTCACTGCCCAGTCAGCGGAGGGATTGAGGAAACGTACGAAGACATGGTAGAACGGGGAGAAATCAGAAAGCGGGACATTTGACATTCCCGCTTTTAATTTGGACCGGGGCCCGAGACACTGACAGTCATGGGACGAGGTTGACGTCGAAGACTTACAGATACTGTTCTCATTCAATCCAACCGGGCGCCGAGTGATCTAAATATTACTTGAGTACGGATGAAGGAACATTTGATATTCTTGAACCGAAAGCAATCGTTTTTCATGCCAGGGCCTCAGAACCAGTTTCAGAAAAGTCAACCTGAGGCCAATGACTCCAGAGTTTTTCAGCACGGTCACGTGATCACTGTTCAAATTTTTTTTGCAAATTGATTATTACAGCCCGAACGCGGCACCACATCGCGGGAGAAGTTTACGCGTCCAACGAAGCACTATCAACTTGACAACCCGCCAACACGGGCTTATGCTCTTTGACATCCATCATGACACACTCCATGACGTCATGAGCTGAAAGGTATACTTAAACAGCTCGGTGCAGTGGGGCCTTTACCTTACGTTCAGCCCACTGCACTACACCAATGTCTTCAATCGTAACCGATAAAAACCCGATGTTCTCTGAGAACCCCGCCTCCACGAACGCACCAGCAATGCCAGAACAGAGTCAGTTCAACTTCGCCCACCTTTGCGTGGTTAATTGAGCTGCCAAATTTCAGACCAAGCACCTCATGCCGCAGCCGTGGCGGAGCAGAACACCGCCGAGCCCCCGATAGTACCCTTCAAGGAGCGTGTAATAGGTCCGGAGTCTTTCCTGTCGTTGGACTTTTAACTAACGATGTTCGCCCACAGGCGTAGCCAAAGTTGGTTGTCTTAGACGATTAATCTGGATTCCTACTGATTCGGATTGTATCAGAAGACCAGAGGAACAGTGAGTGCCTACCACGGTTTAAATTCGAGTATCTCGCTCACACGCGTCGTAAATCCAGGTCCTGGGCAAGGTGATCAAACCACTATACTTTCCCTCAGTCAGATTACTCAACGTTTCTAGCCCGAATTGAAGGAACACGGCGAGAAGATCCTTCAAGGAGAAGCCTCTATTCATGATATCAATGAACCACGGCCGACATAATTCTGCTTAGTTTCTGGTGCGTCCAATTATTTTTGATCTCATTTACTTTTCTCATGTCCAGGTCAGGGGTCTTTCTTAATGTAAATCCGAATGTACAATACTCGCATCCCTCGGTCAATGAAGAGTTGATTTTTGCAAATGAAAAGTGGCGTAGCATACATCACATCTGGTCCCCAACAGGCCCAGTATCGTGCCAGGTGTCACTTACCAACTGAATTTGGAATTTGTGTTCCAATCTCCACGCCGGTATTGAGACGACGACGACGAAGTCCTGTTACAAAGATATAGCGGCTGTCCAGGATATGAAAGGAAACTAACCTTGACATAGAGAATGCCCGAGTCGAATGTGCCCGTGGCGGTTATGTCGTTACATTGAATCACGCCAGCCCAATCGACCGACGCATCGCGTGGGTCGAGTAGTTCGGAATAACATGGCGGAGGCAGAATTGAAAGAACCCCCTCGCCAATGTCGATGTTGCGATGCTGTCTCTCTCCGCGCACGAGAAGAGATACACGCCGCGTTATGTGGACACGAACGGGATGTTGGGTTTGGACTCAGCAAACAACGGCTGTATCATTCCCTTGAGTATCGCAGCCGGGCCGCTACTCTGCAAATGAAACGGGATGCTATCCGAGAGGCCATAGATGAGTACGGAAGGGATAAACAGCTGTGGCCAAGCTAGATTGAGTGTGGAGGACCTTAAGGGAATGAACACATACGCTGCACTGGATATTTTTCAGCCTCAACTGGTGACCGACGTCACACAAAATCTGGTGCCATTCCTCGGGAGCGGTTTTGATTGTGGGGAATAGATTCGGATCCGGAGGAATAGGGCCGGGGTGGGAATGCAGTTGGTTTAAAGTTTATTGGCACGCTGAGCCTGCAAAAGATGATAATCAAGTGCGAGAATGGGATGCCAGAAGCTTACGTCTTCTCGCCTCTCCACAGCGAAAATCGGGGATGAAGCGCTGTGCTAACGACAACGGATAGGGTATAAGTGCATTTCACATACGTGAATGGCTTCCCCGGAGGTGCTATTCGAAGTGACGGAGGAAGGGGCCAGGTTTGGTCCCCATCCTTGAAGGTCGAGGGGAATATAAATGAAAAAGGGATGGACGGGGGACAGAGGAAGCGCATGCTATCGCTCCACACCGTATAGCTGTCCTTGACTAGCTCGGTCGGCTGCCCCCCGTTTGACGCGGCTAAATCCAAGCGACCAGTCAGCTAAATACATATGGTGTCAAACTGAATTCATATTCGGGTTCATTGGAGAGAATAACCTTGAACACAACCTCAGTAACACTTTCGGAGCCTTGGATGGAGATTTTTCCCGTAACAAGCCCGCCGGGAGCGTAAGTTGGCGCAGCTGAATTCTCTGCTTGTTCTTTCAACGTCAAAGTAATACGACCATTGCTCTGAACGAATTCTCCTCTGGGTGATCTAACAGGAGAGGGACGCGAGAGAGACTCTTCTCCGGCAGAGGGCTCTGGGGAGTACGGAGGAATGACGGAACTGGGGCACGAAAGTCAGGCAAGCCCAGAATCGGAGATAGTTGACAAAAGCCTCTGACCCACGACAGGGACGATAATACGGAGGGAGCGGTGGGCTCAGTTGTGTTACTGGCATCGATTTTGGCGTGCTGGGTCAGGCTGGGTCAGTGCCAAGTGAGTCAGGATGAAGGAATAGTTATTATAGTAGCAAGAAAGATGCGATCTTGTGTCAGGATCGCGACGCGGTCACGATGTCGGAATAACAGCATCAAAGCATGGCACTACAATACATTCGCTTAAACCAGTCTCCCGACTTCGGCCGTGCCAGAGCACATATTCATTAACGCAAATACGCGCAATTGCCAGCTGAATCGGTATTACAACATAGATTTATTACATTACTCCGATGATAATTTGAATGCCCAAAATTAAATGAGTTGACGGCCCTGAAAAACGAAACCACTGGGACCTTCGGAAAAGAACCGTTTCACGTAGGCTCGACGAATGTATCCGTAACTAAACGGATCGGGATGGCATGTTGGATGCCCCGGAGCGGAGACACCGCGGTATTCGGTGGTATGATCTCCACTGTGATGAAATCCTGCGTGGATAATTCATAGTTCGATTTCAGAAAGTCCAACACCTCCGTACCTTGACGGTGAGACCTGCGGCCTGGAACCCGCCCACGACCACATCCGCGTCGCATCGGACCTCGCCGTCCCAGTCAAGAGCCTCCACGCAGGAGTCGCAGGAGTCGCACGCCGGCTCGCAGCTACATTCGAATTTGACCACCGGAGGTAGGGAGGGAAGTGCCCCTCGCCGATCCGCTGGACACGCCATGTCGATCTGCCGCGGTATTCGAACGTGACTTTGCGCGTGAGGTATACACGGACGGGGGAGTGCCTGCGGTCGCTTTCGCAGGATGGATCGAGAGGCAGAACCAATTGCCGCAGCGAAGCGAGGGACCCAGACAGTTGCACATGGACTGGGATGATGTCGGACAGCCCAAACACTTTTGTTGAGGGGATAATGCCTGTAATTCATGAGCAGTGGTCGAAGGTGAAGAGAAGCTGCCACTAACTTGGCATTGTATCGGAGACATGTTGGGATAGCGGGTGTTCATTACGAAAGAAGTCTGGTGCCATTCCTCCGGTATTGTTTTTACTGAAGAAAGGAAGTTCAGAATTGGGGGCATTCCATGGGCTGGGAATGTCTGGGGGTTGTATTCAATAGGCACATAAATTCTGCGCACCAGTTAGATTCCGGTTCGAGGGAGCAATTCATTTGCATACAGTTTGGTTTTAGAGAATCCCAAGCGTCGGCCTTTAGTGATCGAAATGGTTAAGCTGTATGTGCATTTTGACAAATAAGGCGGGAAACCCCGGAAATCTGGCAACATATGATGGCGGTAGCGGAAAGTCGCGGGAAGGCAGGAGAGGAATGTCGCGGCCCTGGTGTTGAAACGTAGCCGGAAAGTCGCATGCGATGTCAACTGTTCCTGGGAATACCGAAGAAGAACCCGGCTGAGAAGACCAAAGACAGTATGTTTGTTTGACCACTTTGGTGGCTTGAACGCCGAAGTCTGTTTGTGGTTACTTCCAGCCGGCCTTCAAGCTTGACGAATACGGTCAAACCAGCGACAATCCCCACGACAAAAAGCGCACCTTCGCCACAACTTCGCGAATTTGGCTCGTGTCTTCCTCAATAATTAGTGAGCCTCGGATTGGCCCATGCTGACAGTACGATGGAACCCGTATATTGGTTCTTGGTTTGAAGAGGATGACTGTGCTGGAGCCACAAGCCTTCGTAAATATACCACTGGGGGGAGAACGTCTTCTGTTTCGGGGAGAAAAGTCTATTCGCGTCTCGTCGTCCGCTGGATCCTGCGAGTAGCATGGAGGTGGAGGGGGGGTGGCGAATAATATGGGGGCGAACGAGACAGTGAACTGGATGGGAATAAAGAGGGAGAGACGATTCGAGGCTCATGGTTGAGGAGAAAATATGGGGTATATCATTTTATGGGGTGCGCCTGTGAGTACCGCCGCAGATTGGCCGCCGCTCGTTCTGGCATGAGATCACTCGGATGCTCTGTCAGCGAACTAGTAAATGACTCGATTTTGATTGAAATCATTGCACATATGTGCAACTGGTCATGTTGGCAGACCCATACTGACCCATAACATATTGAGCTTTGCCAGAGCTGAGCTGCGCAAGCTGTTGATAGTTGAGCCAAGTTCGAGACTTCTCCTGCGCGCACCCGCGGCCACAGGTGCGAGCTGGCTTGCTGGCATGGCCGCAATCCAGCTGGAGTTTTCTGGCAAGTAGATATATACCCGGGATTCTGATATTTCCATTTATTAAATGAATTATTTTTAGACTGTGCGTACCTGATGATTGATTGACAATGATTAGGGAAAAATCGCTACGACCCCAGCAATGACATTCGCACCATAACACCGCACGTTACTACACGGCGTGATTTTTCTATGTGGACTGTTAGGAAAGTACGTACTTCTATACAATTTTGAATTCAGGAACCGCAGCGGCCTGGAGAGGAATTGGATTTCGCGGATCATATTCGTCGCTGATCAACTGATGTAGCGTGAAGATTGCCGTGATCGGCGATCGAACCATAACGCCATACTGCGACATTGGTTCAGATTTTCCAAGTAACCTTACCATACCTCGTAGGTGTGATATTTCTCCAAGGGAAAGACAACCTGACAAGCGGGGTAAATAGCAGGGAATAAAGCAGCCTTTTTTGCGAGTGTGCTTTGCTGACTTGTTAGAAGCAACGCACCTGACATCTGAGATCTCATCGCTGCTTAATGAAGCGTGAAATTTAGCAGAAGACTATAGCGCCGCCGCGAGATGATACAAGCCGTAGATCCAGCACAGATATAAGCCGCATCATATATCCAGACACCAGTCAGCCAGTCGGCATGTCAGCCTTCCGCGCCCACATAAGCTTTTAAAATTCGATTTCGAAAAATTAATATTGTCTTTGGTAGACACGGAACCAGAGAAGTGGAGAAATCATTGACAGGGGCCAGGCAGCATGATCGGCTCATACATGATGTCTATAAGCAAGATGACGAGGTTGTAGAATTCGAATCCTTTCAGGTTCACCGGTGGAGCGGCGCAGAAGTTTGGGGCCGAGTGGTCGAGCATTGGAGGGAATTATGCATGTAAATCCATTGTCGACTAGGGTGCACGTCGAGAGAGAGTAATAAGCGAGAAGCAACTGAAGAGGCCCATTAGACGCAGCATAGCAGTGCCCGGGCCAGAGCTTAAGGAATTTGGAGTGAGACCAAATCAGGCGTAAAATAGATCATCAACGCCAAAACTGCAGCGTAACGGCGTTGAATGGTACTGAATTCATAGTAGCTGATAGGCTGGGCTTTACGAGTACAGCTTAGTACGAGTCGCCTCGGAGTTTTAAAATTATGATGGCATATCCTACGCACCTTCCAAAGCTCCCAATGAGGCCGTTCTTTTGGCAAAAACGAATTTCGATCCATAAGAGGCGCTCAGATTTTTTTCGTGGATTTTATCGCAGGTAATGAAGGAGCTCTGGGTATTTCTTTTCGAGGTTTTTGGGCGATAATTGATGGAGCGATCGTTTAGCGGTTGCCAAGGCGTTTTCAATTTCAAACTCCGAGGCGACTCGTGTTCGCCTGTACTCGTTAACTCCAGCCTCTCTAGTATACGTGATCTGAACGCCTGTCTTCAGATTTCACGCCCGGTAGACTAGAGAGGCTGAAACGAGCCTAAGTAGCTGAGCTACTGGAAGTACCTTCAATTTCCACTGCCCAAGTCGCCTTGGAGTTGCGACAGCTTGAGCCTTGTCTAAGCCTTACGGTAATAGATACCTTTGAAGCGTAAAGTCCAAGATGGCCCGAATTCCGACGCAGACCGATAGACAAGGCCAGCACGTTACAGCAATGAATGCTTTCTTTTCTTTTTCTGACCGATTGAGGACGACTCGGCAGCGAGGATCATGGCGGGGTTGAAGCAGGGTTGAAGGATATCAAATGCATCGCAGGCCACAGGCTGTTACATAAGCTTGTGTAAGGTCTTCTCGCATGCCTCCTACGGTCGACTACCATTGTCCTTGTCTCTCTCAGTCGACCGTTCCGCCTCCGCCTCATCTACCCTCGTCGTTGCATAGTTTCCATCCTCTTCATACGCTTTTTTTCTGCGAGGAATGCGACGCTGTGCGGTGTAACCGATGCGTGTCGGTCGAAGTCAGTGGCTACTACTGCCCCAATTGTCTGTTTGAGGTTCCGAGTGCCAGTGTACGCGCAGAGAAGAACAGGTCGAAATCTCCCTGTTTTGGCGCGCCGGGTTTGCTTATTTGCGGTAGATGCGCGCGGAATTGCTTTATGTGCCCAAACTGCCGGAATACTCTATCGGTTGTGCCTTCAGATCCTCCAGACCCAGGCGATGGCAGAATAGCCATACCAATCAGCACGGTCGGCGAACCGCCATTCTTTCTGTACTGCAATCATTGTCGATGGGACTCGGCGGAAGTGGGTATCACGTTCGAAAAGCCCACTGGTCTCGCCGGTTCGTGTATCGTGTACAAAGGTTTTCTGGTTTCTGAGAAGCTCCTCAGCACAACTGCAGAAGTTCGAAGACTCTGCCCCGGACTCGCTGGAATTCGAACGGCTGAAGGAGCATTTTGAACCCGTCATACGTGCATCATCGCTCTCCTCCTCTACTACCGCAAACGCTCCTGCTGCCCACCCCAGCAGCGCAGCGCACTCACATCGTCTTCGCACCAATTCTATCACAGCCGCTGCGTCCGCCGCCCTTGCGCGCGACATCCCCGGGGTGAGCAAGTACAACCCCCTTGCGCGGAGTGGGAGGGGAGGGGGCCGTGGGCAGGGACAAGACGACGAACAAGGACGAGATGCCCGAGTATCGCAGTCGCGTCGACATCGCGTCCGCGAGCGGGCGGGGCACGGGCGGGGGCGAGGCGGATGTCGAGTACATGCGCCATCTCGAGAACGTGAGCGAGGTCGCGAATCTCGAGCAGCGGTGGATCAATAGCTGGGCAACGTCGTTGCAGACTGCGTGCGTACTGCGTTCTCATCGTTACAAGTTATTATTCATCTTTCAAGTACAGGGACCTGAAGCCTCTCCGAATACCTCTCCATTCAAAGCGCTCCAAACGCTGTCCGGCCTGCGCGCACATCCTCATCAAGCCCGAGCAAAAGGCGCAGTCGGTGCGGTACAAGATCAAGCTCGTCGCCGCGACCTACCTCCCCGCCATCACCGCCGCGCTCCCGCACGCGCAGGACGCCGCCAATACCGATACCGCCGCGAAGCGCACACTGGGCAAGTCGACGTCGGCGGCGGTGGCGGACGACGAGCGCGGCGCGGGCGGGATCCACGCGGGCAAGACGTACCCGTTCCACCTCGCGCTCACGAACCCGCTGTACGACCCCATCCAGGTGCGGCTTACCGTTCAGCGCGTGCACTCCTCCGCCTCCACCGCTGCCGCTGCGTCCGAGAAGGCGCGCCGCCCGCCGTTCGCCGTGTCCCTCCCCTCGAGCTCCTTTGCCATCGCAGCGTACGCGGAGGCGTGGGAGTACGACCTCGACGACGAGGACGATCTGGACGAGATGTTCGGGCTCGATGACGACGACTTTGGGGTCGCGGGGCGGGTGCCCGGGCGCGAGGGCGCGAAGGACGCGCGGGGGGGCAAGGCGAAGGTCGTGGGCGTGCTCGAGAAGAAGGCGAACATGACCGTCGTGGGGGGCGAGGTCGTCATTGGCAAGGAGGCGCGGGGGAACGTCAAGTTCAATATGCTCGTGTCGTACACGTATCGCTCAGACGACCCAGCGCCGTCGGAGTCCAATGACGCTGCGGAGGGGAGCACGCCGGCCAGGGCGGCGGCGGCGGGAGCGGGGGAAGCCGCCTGAGACGAAGACGTTTGCATTTTACACCGTGGTGGATCTGGGGCCGATTATTCCGAGGGAGGAGCCCCGCCATGTCGATCCAGATTTCTGATTTGATTTGGGCAGAGTGCATTCAATGTTATTGCGATGATTCTGCATATGCTATGTCTCAACGACCCGTTACTAGACCGAGACCCAGTCTGACCGGTCTCGGCCTTCAAATCCACGAAAGTGAGCCTTCTGAGGACCGGTTCTGTATTGAGAGCAGGCTTTCCTCTTCATTTCCTTCTACCTATCTGCTAATCCATCCGCCGGCCATTCTTTCCAAGGAACGGTTTAGCTGAGCTTACTCTCGTTTTCGTTATTCTGATATTGTTTTCCAGGTTTCACCTCAATCTATCGGGTTACATGACCTCTTTCTCAAACTGACGATATTTCGCCTCCCTCGAAGAGCGGGCATAGCAGGTTTTGGACAGGTGAATCGTTATGTGTATGCGGTTTTTTGAAGCTGACGATATGCCATGAACTCGCCGAAAACCGGGCATAGCAGGTTCTGGTCCACACAGCCACAAAATGCCTCTTCGAGCCCGAGCAGAGAGGCACCGATAACGCTCAGGCCGCCCCATTTCAGTCAGGAATGTACAAATGAATTATTGTCCGCGCCAAGGCACATAATATCTTCGCCACCCGCCGTTTCAGCGGCCTGCCTCGGTGTTAATCAAGATAGCCAGTAACTTCAATCTCTCTTGGTGCACATCTTCGGTTTTAGTATCGACCCCAGTGTTCTAGCGATAATTCCTGGCGGTGTTTTATTCCGTCCCGCGCTAGGCTCTGTCTGACCTTTAGGTTGATCTCAAAAACTTGTTGTAAGTCTGCCACACTTCGTCAGCACAGTACTCGGTTTATCTTGGCCAAATTGAGGGGACCTCTAGACGGAAAGTAGGAATCGTTAATGACGCAGATAGCACCTCTGTGCTTGTGCATTTAAAGCCGCGAGGAATTCCTAGAGCCCGTGGACTTGAAGGATGCTTGCTTTATTTCCTCTCGCCTTGGTTGCCGTCGCCACTGTGCACGCTCTCTCGCCATTTGTCCAGCATGGGAAACGTAACGCACTTCCTCCCGGATGGTCTCGCGTTCGCCGCCATGCACCCGATGCTGTATTGCCATTGCGCTTTGGCTTGACGCAGCCCAACGTCGATATGAACACCTTGCAGAGCCTACTCAATGACGTCTCGCACCCGGACTCGCCAAACTATGGGAACCACTGGAGTCCCGCGCGCGTCGCTCAGCATTTCGCTCCCAGTAATGAAACTATCCAAGCCGTTGTATCCTGGATCGTGAAAGCGGCGTTCCCCGGGACCGTGTACGCGTCAGCAAGACCAAAGGATGGGTCCAAGTGCTCAACGCCACCGTGGCGGAGGCAGAGACTTTGCTCAAGGCGGAATACCACGTATTCGAGCACGAATCCGATGGCCAGCACGTCGGTGTGTTTTCATCTATCCTACCCATGTGCTGCTGTGATTGACTAGTCTTTCCAGCTTGTGATGCTTACCATCTTCCTGCCCACGTCGTCCCGCATGTCGAGATTGTCACCCCAACTATCGACTTCAACCCTCTTCGAAAACGTGGCGCGACACACATCAACCTGGGACAACCTGGTAACAGCAGTGTCCGCCCAGTCATTGCTGGGAAAGTATCGACCATCCTCAACGAGCTGGAGAACTGCGATGAGCAGATCACCCCCCGCATGCCTGCGCGCCCTGTACGGATTCGTGTATACCCCGCAAGCCCCAAGCAAAAACTCGTACGGTATCGTCGAGTATACGCCCGGTGCACGTCTACTCTCTCCCGTATCCACTATGCTTCTCATACTGACCTCTTAAGTCAGGCATACCGCGCCGCTGATCTCGATTTGTTCGCAAAGACCTTCTCGACATCGCTGACCGGTAACTTGGTGGGAAAGCGGCCAGTGCTCCAGTCCATTGATGGAGGCAAGTCTCCGCCTTTCGGAAAGACTGTGAATAATTGATGAGGGTCTAGGTGTGCTCCAGCACATTGAGGAAATCCCGGACTATAACGGCGAATCGGACCTGGATTTGGAGTATGCCATGAACCTCGTTACATCCCACCAGCCCGTCACTTTGTATCAGGTCGGGGATCTGGTCGTAGGCATGTCAATGCATTATAATCCTGGCCCGACATCTCATCTCTTTACAGGCGCGTCCTTCAACAACTTTTTGGACGCCTTGGACGGTTCCTTCTGTAAGTATAAAGGTGGAGACGACCCGAGCCTGGATGCTCCTTATCCCGACCCTTACCGTGGTGGCTACAAGCGTATGTTTCCCACCGCCCTACTTCGGCCGGTGCTCAGTTCTTTCAGACCATGACTGCGGTACCGTCGAACCTGCATATGTTATCTCGACCTCGTACAGTTACGATGAAGCCGCTCTCTCTCCTGCATATGCCGCCAGGCAATGCGCAGAGTATGCCAAGGTGGCCATCTTTCTCGTATTCTTATATCCCTTTCTGACCCCGCTTGTGCAGCTTGGCATGATGGGTGTGACGATGCTCTTCGCGTCCGGAGACGACGGCGTCGCTGGTGCGTACACCACCGGGGGTTGTTTTTGCGAAACGCTTAACCCGCGATGACAGGAAACAACGGCTTCTGCCTCAACCCCGACGGCACCCGAACCGCAAAGGGTCATATCTTCACACCTGCCTTCCCGGCCTCCTGTCCGTTTGTTGTAGCTGTGGGAGCGACGCAGATCAAGCCTGGTGCCACAGTTACCGATCCCGAAATCGCCTGTGAGACGGGTATCTTCAGCGGGGGGGGATTCAGCAACTACTTCACGGTTCCAGGTGCTTCTGGCACTTTCTTCCATGCACACCACACTCATTCGGTTCTCTTTTCAGACTATCAAAAGGATGTTGTTACTGGATACATTAAATCGCACTTGACGCCCTCGCCGTACCCCGGGCGCTACACTCCGTCAGGAACGGTCCGTCGCTCCCTTACCACTCGATAAGCGGATTCTCACTGTGTCTAGCGCGCATACCCTGACCTCTCTGCTAACGGGTGCGCCTTGTCTTATTTGCTCGTTTTGATTAATCATCCTTCATACCCAGTGCAAACTACGTCATTGCTGTTCGTACCATTCAAAAGTACAGCTGCATGTCTGCAATTGACCGACTTTGTCTTTTTGTTTAGCTGGAAAACGAATTCTTCCTCGTCGGCGGCACGTCGGCGTCGACCCCCGTCGTTGGGGCCATGCTCGCCATGATCAACGACGCGCGGCTTGCGATTCATAAGAAGCCGATCGGGTTCATTAATCCTGTCGTCCGTTCTCTCATCCATTCAGCATATAATTGTGTCAACTAATGCATATGCAGATCTACTCACCACTCTTCCAAGGCGCCTTCAACGACGTCACCTCGGGGAATAATCCTGGGTGGTATGTGTCCGCTCCTCAGTACTGTTTGATGATCTCACTCCTCACCAGCGGCACGCAAGGATTCTCCGCAGCCAAAGGCTGGGACCCTGTCACTGGGCTCGGAACCCCCAACTTCCCGAAGCTGCTGGCGTTGTGGCTTGCCGCCAAATAGGACTGAAATACCTGTCGTTTTTTCTTCTGGGCCTTTACAGTAATGACTTCTCGCTCGTGTACTTTTTGGTGTTTCGCTACAGCAGCTTTAATCTATTCGTCACTCTTTCTCGTTTCCCCGCGCACGAATTTCCATTTCTTTTTATCGCTTGCGACGTCCATGAGATTAAGAATATTAATGACACAATGGTTAGCGCGTCTTCTGGTGCAAATGCACCAGCAACATGAGATGGGTATACACCCGCGGCGATAAATTATGCAATACATTTACGCTAGGTAACTTGCGCGACTGCGGCGCTGCGGCAGTCCGCCCTCACTCGTGCCTCCATCCGCACATAAAAAAGAGTGCACATTGTGGCCAGTGTCCTAGCCTAGCTGCTGTATCCGGCATACCCCTGCTGCTGGTGCTGTTGCGGCGGCGCCCCCCCGCCCTGCACCTGTAGCGGTAAATACGTCTGGCTCTTCTGCTCAAAATACCCCTTGTTCCGCGCCTGTTTGCTCTTCCTGCGACAGCAGCAGCGCCACACGATCAGACCAATGACGAGCCCTACGCCGACGAGGCACCCGACGAGGATGTATGGCCAGCGGCTGAGGATCATCTCCTCGTACTTCTTCTTCTTCTCCTCGGCAGAGACGGGCGAGTGCTGCTGCTGGTCGGCGGGTAGAAGGGCGTATTGGGCGGAGCCGTTGGTGTCGACGCCACCTAAACGGACGTTTACGAAGTCGGCGTGGGCGGCGGCGGCGTCGGTGAGCGGGAGGAGCTGGATGTATGGGTCGCCGCGGTCGATGGACGTGTCCTCAACCCAGTCGCCGAAGTTCATCAGCGTGTAGGCGTTGCGAACTGTGCGCCTAGTTAGCGAGACAAAGAACATGGAGTAGACAAGACGCACGGAAGGTCATGCCCATGATCATGTCGAAGTTACCAAACAGACTGAACGCGCTGGTGATGGGCTGGAACGCCCCAATGCAGACGTGGTTCCCATTCTTATCTAGGATCTTGAAGTTGTCGTCGACAACGTCGAGGGGATGGACTGCAAACATGTGTTACTAGTGATCATGAAGATAGAACAATGGCACTGACTAGGGAACGCCTTGCCGCCAAAGCTGAAGGTCAGGTTGATCATCTGCCCACAAGGGACAGTCCACCACTCGTTCTTGGAGTCGTAGACCGCGCCCTGCACCCGTCCGTAGATCGCGTCCGACATATCACGAGGGACCTGGCTGCACCGCCGTCAGTTTCGACTGTTTTATTCATCAAACGGGCAATGCGCACCTGAACGTGAAGCCCGAGTCGAACACCGCGACCATCTGGCCGTCAGGGGCCTTGGGCACGATGGAGTCAATGTTAATCACGTTGCCGTCGGGCCCGATGACGGTCTTGTCCTTATCGGTCAGCGCCTGCCAGTGCTGCTCTGCGTGGGGTGTCAGTAAATACTAGCAGTGTACGCGGCGGCGAGCTCACGGTCTTCGAGCAGCTTGTGCACGGTCTCGACGTTGAGCTTCGTCTGGCTGGTGATGTTCTCGAATCCCTTGACAGCCTCACCAATGGTGAACTGGCCGGTAAACGGCTGAGTAGCAGGTGAGCGAGGGAATGATGAATGGAAGGAACGCACAGACCTCGCCCGGATCGTTCTTGCGGTCGAGCAAAAAGGTGATGTAGTTGGCGGTGGTTTTGTTCTGTTGGAAGATGCGGTTCAGCATGGTGTCACCGGCATCGCCGTCAAGCTTCTCCTGGATGGCGGAGCCTTCATTGGGACCCAGGCCGATAAGTCCTGAGATGAATGAGGTCAGACAGGCATGCGGACTTGAGCTTGAAACCAAAAAAATAATATTCGGGTTCGCTCAAAAACCATGGCTTGGTGGCCGGCGACGGTCCGTCGCAAAGATAGAGCAAAGGCTCGTGGCAATTGAACAACACAGAGTTACGCGCACCATCAAACGCTGAGTCGCTTGAGAAGGAGCTTGCATCGTTGACTTGTACTGTGGGCCTATTAGAAGGATACGCTGCAAGCTATGAAAGACACGCACAGAACGCCTGATTTTCGACGGTAAAGTTGTCGAATACCAGCTGTGCAGTGTGGATATTGCCTGTCGCTAACATTTAGCATCCCGTCTAAAACAAGACCCAGCAGAAGCAATACCCGACGCAGAGCCGACGGCATAAGATAGGGAGAGCCCTTTCCCCGTGTCTGTAGTTGTCGGAGGAGTGCCCGGAAAGTGCACCCACAAATCAGAACTAATGTCCTCTCAGCGCGAATCGCTGACGATAGACCTAGAAGCCCACCTCCCAGTGTCAAGGATAACAGATACAGAAGTGCCCGCGAGAGTAAGATTGGCGATATATGCTGCGTTCCCGTTGTTCGATATAGGGACTGCCCGGCGGCCCAGTCTATTCGGGGGAGGGGTAGAGCTGGTACGGACGTAGAAAGGGAGCCCGACGGCACGGACGACGTCTAGGACGGTAAGAAAAAGCGAGAGTGGGATAAGGGAATGCATTGGGTCCCTGAATACCTCGATGGAGGCTCAAGGGATAGAGGGAGGAGGAAAGGTGGTATGGCGGGCTCGGAACTTGCCGGCCATCATTTCCTTCGCTCGGCGACTCCAGGCCCGTCGCAGCTCTCCACATTGCTTGAAACTACACCTTGGCGTCGACATGACTTATGGTTTGCTCACAGTAAGGAAGACCAACAAGCCCCTTGCATGGTGCCCCTAGCTGTTCCTGGGTCGATTTTACGGACGACATGACTTTCAGGAACTGAAAACAGGAGCGGGCTCTAGCTCTTATAAGAGAAATCCCGCGCTTGTAGCAAAGTATTTCCTGGCTTTCTCCTTGGGCCTCATTGCATGGATACGCGACTGCGGTTTGTTTTGGCCGCGAACCAACCGCGATTTACGGGACTGATTGACGCGACATTTTTGGCACGGAAATTGCAATTAGGTTAGGTTAAGTCAGGTTAAATTTAACCAGCGCGGTCCCTTTACTGTATAGCCTTCCCGAATTACGAAACTCACTCAGCGGAGAGCCGCGCTGCATTGGGCAGAGCGGGGCGCTCAACGTCTAGACGGGCTATGAGCCGCGGCAGTGTCTTGCCGATCACCATCGCGAATTGACGCGGAGATCACTTTTTTTTCCAACAGTTCAAGTTCAACCTCTATAGAGCAAGTCAAGGGACCATCTGGACCGCCTTTATCTTCATTTTCCGGTCGACTTGTGAATAAACGCGGGACGGACAGCGGGTTCCGCGTTGCGACCTGAGACCTGATCATGATCCCCATCACCACGCAGCCTAGGGGCGCGCCGAGAGACAGGCAGTGTGAAGTGGCACTGCCCCCTTATGATATAACTCCCACGCAATTCTCCCTTGTCCCGTTCCTTCTTTCTCCTCATGTTTTCAAAATTGCCTGCTTCGCTCCTTGCTTTCGTCCTACTGGGTGACTTTTCATGTGCTTTACGACTCAACTTCGAAGCCCGCCGAATTCCCGCTGAAAGGCGGGGATTATATCGCCGTGGCAGCCTCTCTGGGTCTTCGCCACTCGATGACTCTGCCGACCTCCAGTATACCACCAACATTACTGTCGGGGGCGCTTCATTCGATGTCATGATCGACACCGGAAGGTAGCCTAAACCTATAACGTCCCATTACTTCATACTTACTCCACCGTAGTTCCGACCTTTGGGTAGCAGGCTCAGTGTCATCTGCCAGTGATACAGGGAAGGCGGCCACCATATCGTACGCCTCTGGCGGTGCCACAGGGCCTGTCAAACTAGGCTCGGTAGATTTCGCAGGATACACCGTCCCCAAACAGGCATTCAGTGAGTCTCTGGTTCTACTGAATTTGCCCTTGTTCTCAAGCCCTTTGCAGTCGAAGTTCCGCCAGACGATGCGCATCCCGCAGGGCAGGGCTTGATTGGGCTGGGGCCCAGCGTAGGATCGGTCATCTACGACGAATTCGACGCTGCGGACGAAGGAAATACTGTCCTCGACAGCATTTTTATTCAGAACACGGCTACACCCAATTTCATCACCTTTGCCTTGGGACGTCTCAATGGTCAGTTGCACAAACCTCGCGTTTCCCCGGGATCTAATTCTTCATTTCTTCGCAGACCCGACGGACTTCTTTACCGGGGATTTCACCGTAGGCGAGATCCTGACCAATTTCACGGACGTCTCGAACCAGCCCAAGCTGCCCGTCACTACTGTGTCCCTTTCTAATCAAGGAAACCAGCACTTCCAAGTTCTCCTCGATGCAAATGGTTTTATTGGGCCTGACGGCAACGCCATCCCCGTCACGTCGGAGGTTAGCTCGACGTCAAACCGGAAACAAGCCACTGTCGTCGTGGATACTGGCTTCTCCCTCCCTCAAGTCCCCAGGCAAGTGTGCACCTGTCAGCACTGATATTGATCTCATCCCATCCGCAGTTCTGTGGCCAAAGCTATTTACGGCTCATTCAAAGACGCTGAGCTTATCAACGACCCTTCCATTGGGCAGATATGGATTCTCCCCTGCACCCAGGAAGTCAACATCACATTGAAATTCGGCGGCAAGGCATACCCAGTGCACCCGCTTGATGCTGCAGTGTGCGTCCTGGCGTCCTCCGTCCGAGTTTCGGCTGATCACGTTCCATCAGCGATCCGTTGACATTCGGCCTCGACGCTCGCCAGACTTCCAGCGGAAAGAAGGCGTGCCTTGGCCTGGTAATTCGCGCAGACTGGTCGTCATCGTCATGCTAACGAATGTATCTTCAGTTCCAGCCCGTCTCGTTTGACACTGGCAAGAATCCTACATACGACATTATTTTTGGAATGGCATTCCGTAAGCGCTTCCCCCATCTGGTCCTGTCGTTCGTTTCTCATCCTGTGTAGTGCGCAACGTCTATACGCTGATCAACTTTGGTGACTTCATCGCGGACTCCACGAACAAGGCGGATCCATACATCCAGTTCCTTTCCATTACTGACCCAGCCGAAGGTAGTGAAACTCTCGTCCTGCGATATGCCTTACTCACGGCCCTTTAGCACACTCTGATTTCGTGAAGGTTAGACTCAACGGAACCGACAACCAGCCGTCCGTCCTATCCCACAACGGGAGCACTGACAACAACAACGACTCATCCTCTTCGCCCAGCAAGAAAACCTACATCATCATCGGTGCCGCCGTCCTTGGCGCCATTGTTCTCCTCCTCATCGGTGCATTTATCTTCAAGCGCAGCCGCTCCAAGCAGCGTGGCGTCTACCGCCCCCTGCACCTGCCCGCCCCTGGTGCGGGCCAGCCGCAGATGTACCAGCAGCAGCCGCTCTACGGCGGCGCCAACCCGCCCGTGTACAACGCCGACCGGCCGTACGACCCGCCGCAAGAGCACGTCCCGTACCACAATCCGTGGGAGGGCCGCCGGCACTAAATTTATTTAGTGCTCCCACTCCGCTTTTTTCTCGTTTAGGGGCATTTTCTCTCTCTGCTACCTCCCACTCGTTTTCTGATCTGAGCAAGCATCGCATGGACTTGATTATCTATTGACATTGACTACATCACTCACACGCGGATTACTACTGTCGAGCCATGCTGTTATAGGCAGTGTGTATCTGTCGTATATCTGTGTTAAATCTGTTGGCTACGCCGCCCGCTGAGACGGAGGTCGTAACCGTGTATCCTATTGTCGCAAATAAACTTATGGCTCCAAGTTCTTGACTGCCGAATAAGGCAATGTCGTTGCCAAATTAGGCTTGAGTAGTGTCAATCGCAGGAAAGCCAAGCCTGATTCAATCAGGCTTTCGTACATCACTGGTCTCGAATTTGGGTCTGGTGCATGAGCTCGACGAACTTAAACGGAAGGTCGACAGTGCCTTTTGGATGCTACGGTGCTCAGGGCCTACAAGGATCGTAATACGACTTTTAAGACAGCCTTGAGGGTAAAAATGTCCGATTCGGCATAATGTACATAGTCTGCACCCCTCAAACTGTGGCGTGCTATGTGTACCGGCCAAATCGATGTTAGAGAGTTTGATGGATGGACACCAAATCGCTCATCGGGACGACACGCTTTGAAGAGGAATGGACTCTTCTGACCCAGACCATTTTATCGGGTAGGGTGTTGACTTCGGCGAGGGCGTAACAACAACAAACGGCAGCGTCGAGGCGGTCGATCCCTGCCGGCGCCCGACACGAGGTTCGTTCCGACGGCAGGTGAGGTACCGAACCCATGTCAAGTCAACGAACCAGGCAAATAGCCGGGGTAGGAGAAGACAGAGTTGGATCAGGGGCGGGACGGCCACTATCAGAGCCAGGATCTGGAATATTTCAAGTTGAGAGTATGCAAGAAGGAGCAGCGCATGATAACTTGCTTGTCCGTATGTGGCGGCGAAGGTTGAGTCTCGGGATAATAGAGCCATAATTCCAACTTCGACATTTATGAACCAAAAGGCATGGGGGAAGAATACCACTGTGCAAAACTGGATGAACGGGTATGCGTCGACAACCTTCCGCCTTGAAGTCGATGAGCGACCCAAAACGAGAATCTTGTTTGAGGCACGCACCACATGCGCCGTAACGGGAGTTTCTTGTTGTGCTTTTTCCAGATCTCCCGACGCTGCAGGTAGATGGCCGTCCCCCAGGCCACGACGAACATGCCAGAGATGACGCCTGTTTGGACAGGATATACCACAAAAAGAACGAGGAAGGGTATAAAGAAGTCGCCGATTATATGGCCTCCGGCAACAGTGTGGTCGCAAGCGGTCTGTTGGAAGTGCCAGGCGCCGTCGGGCAGAGTAGAGAATACCAGAACGGCGAACCAGACCGGCACGAGCATGAGGACAGCGAGGCGGTTCACCCATTTCCCTTTGCCGAAAACCGTCTGGAGTCGATTTTGGTTTCCGTAAATGCTTCGGAAAACATATATAATGAGGTAGACGCTAAGCGGAGAGGCAGCGAGGCCCATTGCAACGATTGTGTGGGGCTTGGTGAGATTCCGGTGGGCAATGGCAATTATGGCCGCGATTATGAGGGAATAAACGTTTAATAATTGTGAAAAGAACTACAGTCATCTCTGTGAGTAGTAATCCTGGAATTACAAGTGACGACCACCTACTGAGGCTTGGGCGTCATCGGGAGAATATAAAACGAGGAGTGCGGAGATAATCGTTGTTATATAAGCTGTCTAGCGTTCAGAACTTCAGGCGAGTAAATCATGAAGAAAACGCACTGGATATGCGAACAGCAGGGGACGCGACATCAGGATTTGCACAGTATCCAAAAGCACAAGAGTCGACAGGAGGGTTCAAGCAGTACGCGTCCAAATAGGCATTAGGGCTCGAGATGTTCAGAAAATCGATCATCTGCAGGGTGGGAACCTGGCATGCGGAGCTCGAGTTAAACAAATCGCCGAAGCATGGGTTACGGTTAGGGAAAGTAGTAGAAAATGAAGGATCGGACATGAGAGGGAGAGGGACGAAAGAGCCTCTCAGGCTGCTGCGCCTATATATGCTACCATCTGCAAACATCCATGAGCGCTTGATGAGCCCTTCGCTTGCGGCGAGGTCGGACGGGATCGCACCGTTTCATGGCAGCGCTGGTTCAGGATTGTCAAAGCCGACGTCGATGTGAGCTCGGAATGCCGCAAATGAAACCGAATATAGGTAGGTACCGGTGAACTCCGAAGCAAAGAAATCTTGCCAGACCTGCTATGTCCGAGGAGAGAACTCGGTGATCGAAATAACGCCGAAATTGTTAAAATGCGATTCTGCTATCCGAGGGTCGTCTGAATAATAGTACGCCTTGTGGCCGACTGACAACTATTAATGGATTGTCGCAACTTCTCGGGCGGTGTCGTGACGATCATCAGACGCGCAAAGCCAGCGGTGCCAGTCGCCGAGTTCACCGAAACACATGGAGTGTTGATCCCCACCTCATACTGTAGAGAATGATAAAACTGCAGAAGATTCGGATATTAAAGAAAGAGTCAGACAGGCGGAGAATGAAATCACATCAAAATAAAATGATGGCCGAATCGTAGGCCATGACGAGATGATCTCCCTCCTACTCTTGAATGCCACTGCCAAACCACTAGTACTGCCCTTGCAGCCTCATATATATTTCGCATAGCTTCCATCCTCTCCCCAATCACTTTTCGCGAGGAATGCGACACTGTTCGACGTGACGGCTGCGTCTATTATGAAGCCAGTCAAAAGCCAGTGGTCATTATTGCCCAAGTTGTCTCACGAGACCCAGATAAAAACAGGTCTCGAAAAGTCAGTTTTCTACTGACCGATGGAAAATGGAATGCTGAACCGCGGAATTGCTTTGTTCCCACATTGTCAGATCTAGAATGCCTTTCGCTGATGCCAAAGGACTTCAGAGGGCGTGGGGGATGAGTTGCGTATTCCGCACATTCTAGAGGAGAAAGAGAATGCCACCCTTGTCAACCCAGGCGAGGTCGGCATTGGCGTGGAAGCGCGATGTGTACCAAACTTCTACGCAAGGATGTGTGAAGTGAGTCCAATTCGCCAATGCCCCGAAATAAAATTTAATGAATTGACCGCGGGGGATACAGTCCGACAATTTGTGTCTCGGTTATCGCTCAGGGAATCCCATTTCACAAGTGCTCGCTTTCACGGCCCCGCCCGAAAATAAGACATTTGCTGCTTTTACAGTGGGCCTATGATTCCGAAGCAGGAACCGCGCGCCAATTAATTCACGAATCTATGCCTGTCTCAGTGTCTCGACAGAGAACTGTTTGCCTGACTCAGACGATGTGAGTCAAATAGAACCTGAGGCCCATACCACAAGACTAGGGATCCTCACCGTACCGTATACGGTTACGACCGTAACGATTACGGTCAATTACGGGTCCCTAACCGGCCGTAACCGTAACCGTACAACTTGCCCAGGACCCCTTTACGGTACGGTACGGTACATTTTACGGGTATTACGACCGTATACGGTTGGTATACGACCGTAAAGATCGATTAAAATTTGAATTAAAGGTAATTATATGTATTTAAACCTGTTCCACAGTCTCAAGAAGGTCTTCGAGACGCTTGCGCTTTAAGCGAAGATGATGCTTCAGCAACATCAAAGTCCGGATGGTTTCCGGCTTCAAACGTGCTCGCCGGAGAGAGATGGTTAGGCTCGTGAAACCAGCCCGGCCCGGTGAAATTGATGCCATCGTAAACTCAGGCATTCACCGGGACAGGCTGGGCCCCCATGTCGCCTGTTTGGCAGATGGCAGATCTCTCCGCCATTTCAGACGCTTGACTTAGAAATAAAATGGAAACGACGCTTTTGCAACTCACGAACTACACAGCAGAGCCGGGGGGTGTCTGAGGCAAAGATGGATAACTTTTCATTCTCTATCCATTGATACCCCCTTCATTTTTTCTGCCGTCCAAAAACATGTTGGTATCAATGGATAGAGAATCCAAAGTTATCCATCTTTGCCTAAGGTACTTTGAGACTTTTTTTTAAGGTATTCGGCGCGTTTGTTCTAAGTCGAAGGTCTGAAATGGCGGGGCGGAAATCCATCACTGAAACAGGCGACATGCGGGCCCAGTCCGTCCACAAGGTTACCTGTTGTTTGACGTCCCATCATTATTTGCTCCGATGTTGTAGCTATTTGTTCTCTATCCTAATCCGTCGCCGTTCCCACCCGCTCTGTCTTGTAACCGAGTGGACGTCGACTGGCTTGCGAGTCTAAGAGATGGTGTCTCTTTTATGCGCTCACGAGCGTATGGGCACACACAGAACTCAACTGTGTTTCGGTGTTGCCTGCTAGAGCGTTCTGCACCCTTTTATACCGTATCGGCTGGGCAAATTTTCTGGAATGTTCGGGCCACTGTGGCGCTTGAATTTGAAATCTTGGACAGGAAACACGAAGGCGCGTGCGTGAGGTCGATGCTAGGAAAGCGCATCGGAATTGAGTGCAGCTTTGTTCAGTACAAGTAAAAAATTACTAGATCTTGAATTTCATTGAAATAAAATGTTATACGGGCAGACAACAGTGGTTTTGATGTGCCGTGGAGTAAAGGATGGGCGGAGCCAAGCCGGAGCAATCATTTAAGGATCATATTAACCGACCAGCTTGGAGGACGCGTCATCACTTATTTTTGGCTCCGGTGGACTCGGCGTGAGACAAAATCGTACCATATTTAGTAGAATTACGGTCGTAAAATACCGTATAGTACCGTATACGGCCGGCTTTCTTACGGGTCCGTACGGTATACGGTACGGGCCAAACCGTAACCGTATCGAGGCGCGTGAGGGCCTATACGGGACGGTTACGGTTGCGTATAACCGTAACCGTATTACGGTATTGTACGGTTACGGTGGGGATCCCTACACAAGACCGATAGATATCGCTCGAGTCACAATCTCAGTGTTGTTCCCGGAACCGGCTTCATTCAAAAGGACTCCATATCTCGGACTTTTGTAACCAGAGATACGCCCACTCGGGGCCCTCATCTTCTTCCCCTGCGCCCAAGCCAATCCACCCAGTCGCTTTGACCAATCTAGTTATGCCGACAACCTTGAGAACCTCTTGCAAGAACCGCGACCCCCGCCTAGCCCACAGCCGGAATCCCGGACGGCGCGATGGATTCCTCTGGAACGCCGACTCCTTCATCTGCCCCGCCAGCGTCGACGGCTTTCGGTGTGACGTCCGCGACGCCGGCGTAGTAACTGCTCCGTACGACGACGCGGAGGACGCCCGAGCTGTCGAGTCAGGTGCGGAGACAGACCTCCTGTTGCCGCCCCACGAAGTGGCGCTCATGGACATCGCTCGTCATGCGAAACCGAAAGGTCCGTACTGGCGCATGCGTACCGTACATATCCGTACACCGGCTAATAACTTGGGTCTAGGCGTTGCGAAAGACTTTGAAATGCTGGACGCGCCGCGCCGGGTGATCGTCCTCGACGAAGACGCTTTTGTGGATCGGCCGGATGACGACGAGGATTCGGACTGGGAGGACATCAATTCGTTTGCTGAGGTCAACTCGGACGCCGGCGCATCAACCCTGGACTATGAGTCTGAGGACTCAGACTACTTGCTCGCGCGGCGCCTCCAGGATGAGGAGTACGCACGTGTCGGTCGGAGGCCAGTATCCGAGCGTAGAGTCTCCGGGACTGGGCGTAGAGCATATGCTGACGTTGTCGCGGAGCCGACTGGTTCGTTTTCCTCCAAGTTTTCATGATTTGCATGCTGAGATTCGTAATTTTTCAGGTTGAACGTACAAAATGTAAAGTGAATGTAAGATAGGAGCTGTCTGAACGATTTTCGCTATAATGGGGGTACTCATTAGCAAAGAACACAATTCAAGAAGTTGACGATCTTGTTTTTTGACCGTAACTCGATGCACGTAGACGTGCGACGTCAACCGAGCATGGGGATCCCACTTGGCAATGCTTTAACACGATCCTGCGCAGACATTCAATGCTTGCGATCTTTGTAGATGTGGATATATCTCCCCCGTATCTCGAAGGAGAACAGGGAGGTAGTCTGGAAGCTATCGACAACATTAATTCGTATCGTCGATACAGGAACGAAAGGCGATTCCGGCATCAAGGATATAAGCGTGATCCTCCGGGAAGAGCAAACGCCAACAAAAGCCATCTGGAGGCTGGACATCCGGGTAGAGGGATGGGAGGGCTCGGACTTGCAAGATAGGCTTTCCATTATGGAAGTGGGAAAGACAAGTCACATATTCGCCGGGACCGCCAGACAATTGTCTTTGTGGGTCTAATAGCTCTCCCTATCTTCGGTGGCTCTGAACGGAATGTGGTCATATACACGCCGATTCACATCGGAATTTAGAATCATCAGGTAAGGTGCATGTCAAAGGCGAAGTTGAACCTGAGTTGAACCATACACCCGGGATTCGCGTAGCCACCAAAGGCAATGCATATCTGGACAGCTGCAATTTAATTCCTTGGAAATTGACCTGACTGCGTAGATCTTGCGATAAAAAATCATTACCACTGCAGCTGGGCAGCTAGCTGGGTATTCTAGGTCCAGCACCCGACCCACTGTTGGCAAGCAGCGAACAGTTGGTTTAGCTCCAAATTTGTTGAGTTATTCGTCAAGATTTTGTTTGAGGGCGATTTGCTGGTATACATTCAAATGGAAAGCGTTTAACAAGCCAAAGATTCAAAGATTCAAGAATAAAACAGAATCGGGTTGAACCGAGGTTGATTGAATCTTGATTGGGACAATCAGCCGATCAAACCTCTCTTCCGTTCGTACTACTACCGACGTAGATTGTGCAAATTACTCGTGCCTCACAGGGTTTTGGTCAGGTTTTGGCAGGAAAAGTTTTAGGTACTCTATCAAGAAATCGATACAGTAGCTTGATTGACCACGGGAGAACCGTACGTTCGAAGTAAATCGCAGTGGGAGTCCGTGTAGGTCCTTTTTTTTTTTCGTCGATTTTTGTTGATTCAAGGCACTAGCACATCGTCCATCTTCCCTGGCGCAAGAAAGAATGGACTCTCTCCACGGGATATGCTTCAAAAAAATATTCTTTCGGCGGGAGGAGGTGGTGATCGAATTCAGTACGTAAAAGCGGGTCATGTCAAAATTCAACTCCCGACGCGCTGAGCGTATAAATACCTTGCGCACCCTTCGCCCTCTTCTTTCCTCTACGCCGGGTACAAGCTTCAATGTTGTGTCTGTCTATGAGAACCCGAAACAAGATTGTCCCGGCTTTTGTTCAAGATAGTCACACACGATTTTTTTAGTCCAAATTGTGGTGTCCCTTCGACCGTCAGGGCAAACATGTGAATTTTGCGCGTAACTCTTGGTGCGGCGTTCTGGTTAAACTTGAAAGTTGAACCCCAAGGTTCAACTGGCCAGGCCCGATCATTGATGGTATCGATGGTATCGTCTGACGATGCGGCATTAATGCCAATTTTTCCCGAAAAACTCGAGCTCTTTCACCGAACACACTGCATGCCCTCGACGAGAGGTCTCAACATGGGAACTTCGAGTTGATAAACGCTAATCGAGTTAATTTCTGTATGCCATCGAACCTCGGCGCGCATCGGATCAGAAGCCGTTGCGAGTTGAAAGTTGAATAATGCATATTAAAGACCCGCTACATCCACTACACGCTATGTTACGAGCGAAGTTTAATTCGAATCCGCTCCTGCCATAGCGAATAGGGCTTCTCGATCGCCAGACTCTTCCACCAGCGCGCGCAGCTTGCCGTCCTCTATCTTCAGCAGTTCTTTGGGACTATCAAATTCGACCTGGGTGATAGCATGAGCAATCCGGAGTGGCAGTAGAAGTGCAATATAATTCACAATACGTCCTGCATCGAGGACCATCTGAGAAGATGGCCACATCAGTAATCTTCCACCAACATGTTAGCCACGTACAATTTTATCGGCATCCATGATTGTCTGCAGTCTGTGCGCTACGGTTATTAAAGAGACATCCCCGCGCAACTCTTGGCGGAGGGAGTTCTGAATAATCGAATCGGTCTTGTAATCTAACGGACAGATTAGTGTTAAAAGCAACCCTGGTGTCGTAGAGTGGTTACCGATGGCGGATGTCGCTGGTTCGAGAGTGTCAGACAAGAGTATAAGCTTCAGAGAGAAAACTGACCTTCATCCAGAATCAAAATCTTGCTCTTCCGTACAATCGCTCTAAAAATCACAGTGAGATCTCGCCATCGGGTGAGTTGAACCTGGCAACATTACCTTGCCAAGGCAAATATTTGCCTCTGTCCAACTGAGAGATTCGTCCCGCCTGTTGAAATGGCGGTATCCAAAGTTATCCGGCCCTCATCCATTTCTTCTTGAAGAGCAAAGAGGCCGGCGGCGCGAAGAGCGTAGTTCAGTTCCACATCGTCATATTGGCCGAAAGGATCCAAGTTCGCCCGTAACGAGCCACTGAGAAGCTCAGGCTGAAAAACACAGTTATCAGCGTGAGATGTTTAGTCGAGGTTACACAGCACTGACGACTTGGGGAATGATGGTTATGCTGGTCCGCAACGCATCCAGGTTCAACTCCGAGGTCTCGCGTCCGTCGTACCTCACAGAACCTTCCGTGGGGATGCATCTCAGGAGTGAGAGCGTCAAAGAGCTCTGTCAACCAATTAGAAGTGCTTTCCGCGACAGCGGTGAAAACAATACCTTCCCGGAACCGGTACGCCCAACTGCGCCATGATTGAATGACTTGGAATTGGAGGTAAGTTCGAAATACTTACCAATGCCCACCCGTTCTCCGGACTTGATAGAGAACGAAATGTCTTGCAAAACCTGTGGGCCGTCTTCGGAATACCGAGCAGAAAGACCTTCTACACGAAGGTCTCCGCTTGCAGGCCAATAGGCCGGTGGTTTCCCCTCTTCTGTTGCCGGCTTTTCATGCTCGATGTTGATGTATCCTTGGATCCGCTCAAGACTAGCAGATGTAAGTGTCTTCGCCAGTGATTGTCGTGCAAGCTCAAATTTACCTAATGGCTGATTTTGGGTGCGTCGAGTGAGTCAAGAAGAGGTACGCCTGATTCATTTACCTTTCACTTCGAAGTCGTTAATATATCTCACCTACAAATAGCTCAGATTAGTACAAGCGATGAATTGGATCTCGCGAATACTGACGATCCAGAGAAGCAAGCCTGGGGGGAATCAATCGACGAGCCCACAATTGAGGAAGGATGAGACTCAACTGGTAAATGTGATTGCCATATTCAAGAGGAATCCAGTATCCCCCGCGCTAGCGTGTTTAATGTAGACCAGATAGGTGGCAAGCCCCGCAGAAAATATTGCGCCCATGAGGTCAATACGTAGGGAGACCCAGCTACCTCATCGTCAGTCTCAGGACTGAACGGAAGAATGCACTAACCGGTTCAAGTTGTAGTAGTTGCGGGCTACCCTTGTGTATCTGTCAATTCTGGTGAGTGATTCCGTCGTGAATTTAGGCTCTGCTCCGAATGCGCGGATCGAGACTGAGAAAGGAGGTTGTGTATCAGTTGACAGTTGGAAAAAATGGAACAGCACGGACCTAGTCCAGCAATAGCCGCGCCGAAACTTCGACAAAAGTTGTAAGATCACACTGAAAAAAACATGGGTAGTGCGGAAACATACTGTGCAAGCACGGGAGCTTGACTGTTGGACATCAATCGCTTTATTGATAGCTGGCCAGACATGTATATCTGCCCAGCCCAAGCCCCCAGAGCGCCGACGAGAGCACCGGGGAAGAAAAAGACGGGAGTATAGATAATCACAGCGACGAATCGCACCTATATATTCAATTCAGTCGAATCCGGTCCAGCGAAACATATTCGCACCAGCGTAGAGGTAATCATATATGTGAGAGGCCAAATTTCGCCAGCGAGAGAGTCGTCGATGGCCCTCACATCATTCGTGACACGCGTAATAATACGAGAGGCTGGAGTGATGTCAAGCCATCTAAAAACGAGGAAATAAATCAGCGACTGTCCCAAGAAAAGGCGAGTAGCGAACCTCAACGGAGCACTGAGAACCGAGGCGATAAGGTTGACGTGTATCACCTTCGATGCTCTCAACTGTGCAAACACAAGGCAGATGAATAAAGCAGAAAGACCGATGGTTGAGATGACAACGATCGCAACTATTTTCTTTCAGCGGACGGAAAAAAACACGATAGAAGGAAAACAAACTGAAGATCGACAAATAACTGTGAGGCAGCTGGTGAACGGTTGTAAATGTGATTCGAAACAAACTTACAAGACAACGTCCACTTCGTCAGCAGGATGCTGGTCATACTGCTTTGCCCAGTAGCCCAACTGCCATGCCCTCAACGCAACCAAGCCTTGTTGGAAAAACACGGCACCAAAAAAGAACGTGAAGAAGACGATCGGGTATCTGCCGCCCATGGCAGCGAAATACATTTTTACTGGAATTTAGAATGAGTTCAAAAGGAATGCAGTCCAAGAAGTGAAGACAAACAGGCAGAGCCGCTGACATGCCCCAGTTGAATTTCCTCGGCTACGATGAGCTTGCCGTCTGCTGTGTCGGCAGACTTAGCCTCCGGGGCCTCGACATCAACTTCCTGTTCTGCCTTGTCCAGAACTTGTTGGTCTTTTCGGATCTGGGTCGCCAAAGGACCACGCTTCGTTATCTCGGAAATGGTGCCTTGACTGTGCATGCGGCCGTCAGATCCGAAGCTGACTACAAAGTCGGCAATTGGCCGAGCCAATGCAACATTGTGTGTCTGGTTCTGTTTAGCGGAGCACCACAGATAATAAACGCACTCACCACAAGGATGACTGTTCGATTTTCTGCGTAAGTTTGTCAGGGCGAGAATGCTGAATTAAACGACAGAGACACACCGATAAGGTCTCCGCTAAGACATTTTGCGACAACCCATTGAGCGGTATGGACACTGTAAATAGATCAGTGTATTGTACGGGGGAAGGGAACTTGAACTTGCTCAAGAGCTGCGAGAACATCGTCGAGAAGCAAAATACTGGCTTTTGAGTACTGTCGAGCATCATTAGGCCAAAATGATTGAACTTCGACTGGGTTGGAAAATCTTACGACGGCCCTGGCGAGCGTGAGGCGGGCTTTTTGTCCTCCCGAGAGCGTAAGACCTTAGGCATAATCAACAAGCTGCAAATCCAGGAACAATAAACCTCATACCTTTCTCCCCCACCTCGGTTTGGTCACCGGCTTGGAAAAGAGCGAGATCTGGCTCCAGCGCGCACTGATATAAGACTTTCTTGTACCGTTCCTCGTCGAAAGGAGTGTCGAAAACGATGTTGGTTTGAATCGTTTCGTTTAGCACCCAAGATTCCTGGGCAGCGTATGCGACACCGGAGCTTCGTGGAAGATTGTACCAAGAATCCGGTGACGACGGGATGAAATGCATTTCCCCTTGGAAGAATCGTCTCAGCCTGTCCGAGTCCCAGAAGCAACTTGACTTACCTAGAAGCGCCATGAGAAGGGAGGTCTTGCCTGTGGCCAATGAGCAATGGAATTCACGAAGCAATCGACGGCGCTCACCCGATCCTGTTGGGCCCACCACCAAATTAATTCGGCCTCGCTGAAATATAACCTCGTCATCGATTTTCAACTGGAATTGACGAGAACGCGTGAGAGAGCCGTCGTGAACTTTGGACCACGAAAAATTTGCGTTACGGAATCCAATCCGCTCATCCGAGGATGGATCTGCAGCGAAAAGAGCCGGGGTCTGCTTCTCATCGAAGGCATCCAACAATTCCGTCTGCGTTAAACATGAACACGGGCCATCGTCCAGGAACTCGGGGACCTACGTTTTTTAGGAAGTCGTTGACACGGTCCAACTGGTGAAAGGTAACCGTTGGAAGATGTGCCAAAGAACAATCAGAGGCTTACTGATACTTTCCCTGCCATCAGGTCCCTCAGCCAGCCCGTGATCTGAAAAGCGAGGTTCAATAGCCATAAAATCAACTGAAGAATAGAATACTTGGCCAATGTTATCCCTGGGACTATTTAGCATCGAATACCAGCATATGTAAAGAAACTCACCTCAAGAGATCGAAAACGGTCATAGTAGAGAAAACTTTGGATGCGGTGAGGGGTTGCCCCATGATCAAGGTCTCCACGGCGGTCAACTAGAAGCTCGTGAAGTTCAAGGGAAAATACACAGACACTGGGAAACGTTCAGTGTACCCCTCAGGTTGAGAAGGATTGGTCTCACTATGTGGCATAGGTGAGGGTCATCGTCGTTACCTGCAGATTAATCAACGTGTGAGAAGCCGCGATTTAATGGAGGAGAACGCTGACAGGAATGAGGACACTGTGGATGATGCTCAAGTCAGGACGGAGGACACAACTTCAGTGAACTAACGCACTTGACAGTGCCATTGGCCAAATCTAAAATGCGTCGTTTCCGTATCCACCTAAGTTCCTCGTCTCTCTACTCGGAATCAGAAACGGAAGTCGAAACTCGAATCCAACACACCTTATCCTCAATTCTGGCTTTCATCTTTTCCTCCCATCCGAAAAGTTTGACCTTAGCACTCGCCGTTAATAAATGGCGACTAACTAAAACAATGGTGGCTCACCATCCGGAGGGCATTCACAGCTGGGGGTGCGTCAACATCGAAGTACAAGTTGGATAGCAAGCTACGCACCCTCGCTGACGGATTGAACCCGTTCGTCCGTGTGTTTCAATCGCTCTTTTTGTGCGGAGTGAACAAACTTCGCCACTAAAATGTGTAAGCCGCCGCATTCCGAACAGGCCAAAAGACGAACCATATCCAGGGAGGGGGACAAGCACAACGATAGACCCAACACCGACCCAGACTGACCAGCCCAACAGAGTGTACAGGAACCAGATCCCGAGTATCAGCTGGAGCGGAATATGAATCAGCAGGAACAGGAAATCTTTGCTTTCCCCTGAACCCGCCATCAGGTTAGGTTTGCTGAAAAGACGCTGGAAAGCGGAGCTACGAGCCTATGGTTCCCAGGTCTACAGTCACCAGATTATTGATTCTTCCGACCAGACTTCCTTGGGATTGTTTGGTTTCCTCTTGTTTCAAGTTGTTTTCGGGCTTGGATGGTTTGTTCGCCTGTACGGTCGCGGAGTCATTCTGCGAGCGGGAGGAACTACTTTCACCGTTTTCCGGCGTGACGGTTTCAGCTGTACTACCCGCGTCCGACCCACTGTCGGCGGTAGGTGGACCCTCAGCTACCGCAGAGTCGTCATCCACATCTTTCGCCGCAGTAGTTTCGGCCTTCATGCGAATCCGCAAACTGCAAAACGATAACGATTAGGTTCCAACCCAATTGCGAAGCTCTCATAAGTGCTTGCCTGTGGGTAAATACGAGTTGTGTTATAATGGCCTCCAGTTGCACAAGGATTCGGCTCTAAAAGTCACTAAGTATCTGTTCAAGCATTCTCTTTCAGAATATTCACGCACGTCGATAAAGTAGTACAGCTCCGATCCGAGTGAGGCTAAAGAAACATGTTAGCTTTTATCCATAGCCAGAGCGACTGCCGTCATACCCACGACAGGACCCAAAAAAATCATGGCAATCCAAACCCAGGGCCGGAAACCAACGTCTGCGCCTTGGTCTTGAGTTTCGACATACCTATATGCAAGATCAGCAAGGTTGGATGCGGTGCAGGCGAGCGAGCGCATACTGAAGTAGTCGGTTCATAGCAAAGGGCCTACATGCACAACATCAGCACGGACGCCTTCTTGCGGGCAATCGGAGAGCATACCCGGACAACGTGGTCAGGACCCTCAAAACGAGGATTCCGGCCAGGATCGTGAATTCGCGGTGGAAGATACGCAGTAGTCCGAAGAAAATGTGGCGGGGCGATTTGTCCAAATACTGCGATTGTTCCATTCAGTGACAGATAACGAGACAATACGGAAGACTCCTGCCTTGAAGCTTGTGTTTTTGAGATGCGCGGAAGCATCGGAGTCGCACAAGGGATAGAGTTCTTCTTCTTGCAGCTGGGACTCGCGATAGGCGAGAAAGATAATCCGGTCGACGAAAAAGAAGAAGGCAAAAGAGAATATAGACGCAGTCTGCTCCGGGTTGATCACCGCCTGGGGGTTCTATCATCGGGGTCAATTTCTGTCTAGTACATAGAAAAGGGTCTCGAAAACTCACCGACGGATCGACGGGGATATACTGGCGAGGCGTGAACAGAGGAATGATCACTGCGGTGATAAAGAGCAGCCCGATTTTTGCCCATAATCTCCTCCCTTCGCCGAGATCCGCAGGAACGCCGGTAAAGGTGGCCAGCGGGACGAGATCCCGGTAGACGTAGACACAGAACGCAAGAAACAAGACGCAATTCGCGTGTCTGATCAGTCGATGACGCGCATCCTTGGGACTGACGGAGAGCAACGCCAGAATCGAAGTGTACAGCTGGCCAATGTCAAAAAATTGTCCTAAACAAGGGTCGAGACTCACATAAGGTGTAATCTGGAGTATTCCACGGACAAGTCCGTTACGATGTGCGTCTTCATGTCCATGATCGAATGGAAGGACGGAGAGGACAAGTAGTGTGAGGCAGCCGAGTAGACGAGCCACTCTAAACCAAAGAATGGTCCCTTTGCCGATTCCTGGGAGAGCAACCTTCTCTGAGTGCTTTTCCACAATACCGGCGCGCGCGAAGAGGTTGTTGACGGACTTGAGACCAAGTACGAAGTGCAGGACCAAAATAGACGCGGATATCACCGCAGCATAAGCAGGAATGAGAAGCAGTTCTTGTCCACTCTCCGTGTCGGGTGAGCGGACGAAGGCCATAACGGCCTGGGGAACAGAGGTGAAATCCATGCAGGAGCTGCGCGCGCGTCGCTCAAGGAAGGTGATCCTTATAACCAGGGGAGTGTTTGCGCTATCTGCGAAATCACACCGACTACAGCAGTTTAAACATCTTGATTTCGGTGAAGATCACCGAGGTGATTGACTGCCGCCGGCGGCAATCGTTGAATGCAATTGACAGAAGCCGGCCATCGTCGAAAAAAGTACAAGGCGCGCCCCGTATACGTACTTCGCTAATAGTAATACGTCTTGCTCATGAAACGATCAGGAGAATCTGTGGACCCGTCAGAAGGCGACCGCGGAAGTTGAGGGACGGTGTCTGCGAAACACCTACTTTCCTTCCCCAATGGTGCTACGCGTGTCGCAAAAGATGTGATACAGGCCCAAGACCTCATTAACATTAACCGAAATTGCGGGAGGAGTTGGGGCTAGTCCGACGTATTGGGGGCATCTGACGCACAAATCTTTCCAGCTCGAGCCTGAACTCCATGAAGTGGGCCAGCCCTAGATGTTAATTCTGATGTACCACGTAAACTATCTCTTCTGAACCCAGCTCGCCACATTATATTCGACGTCAAACAAGGATCACAAAAAATCAAAAACGTCGGCTGGGATCTTAGGCACGCTACGGTCCCACTGAGTGGTGGCGGACACCGAGGATCATGATGGCTGATGGGAACGCCGGTAACTGAACTTGACCGGTAAATTCGTGGCGTCTTCCTGCGATTCAAGCTCGGACCTGCTGCAAACTAATTAAATAGGTAGTCTGTACAATACAATTAAATGGACTTCAAAATACAGCTGTGTCGCAATCAAACTCGCCGAAATCTGCATCGCCTGCGTGGTAGTTTCTCTTGCGGTGCCGGAAAGTCATCATCTGGGCCCGACAAGTTCAACTTGCTTAGATGCTACAATTGCAATACTCTCGCCTTCATATTCTTTCGTCCAACACCGTCTAAGCTTTTCAAGCTGGTCCTGGATCTTTCCCTTGTCATCCCGCGCTTGTGAATATTCTCGACGCAGGATATCACAGTCGAGTCCAAGCGTTCGTGACTGGAAAAACACCCGCAAAATATGGGCCCGGGGGCGGGTTCGGGAAGGTTGAAGAGTGTGGCAGTGATCGATAAGCGTGACCCATGTGACAGGACGTGTCCGAGTCCTGCCTTGCCCGAACCTCAGGCCTCAAGGACAAGCCTTAAATCCGCTCCCGGTTGCTCTGATGTCCAAAGGACCTTATAACGGTGCACCCAAGTACGTACAAGATCAACTCGCTTCCAGGATTCCCTCAAATCCAACTCCGTCTTTTCCAGATACATCAACGATTTCAGTAAAGCTCTTGCCGGCGAGGTCCGTATCCTGCTGGCCGAAGTAGGCCAACTCAGAGATGAGAGGCGGGCTCTGCAGTAGTTACGTTCCTTGCACGTCTCTCGTGTCTCACTCTGACATTTCCAATGTTCTTTTAGCGAGATCGCAGAGCTGATGAGTGTCAAATCCAAGCACGGTGCCGGGGGCGAGTATTCCCCAGAATGGAGACCAAAAGTGCGTGGGCGCTGCTCCTTTGTCTTTGTACCATCTTTTATTGAGCCAGGCGTAATCTAATAGCCAGAAGAAGAGGCTCCGCCCCCGCCAGAGCCCGCTGCACCCGCTGCGTCCCGTCCGGGGTGGCGCGTCGTCAACAAGCGCGCTGAGCGCAAAGACCGCTCTGCAAAGAAGCAGCGCCCACCTTCGCCTGGATCTGTCCCGCCCCTCGAGCCCCCGAAGCCTAATGTGCCCGCATGGGCGCAGTGGAGACGTAAATTTCCTTGCCATGATTTTATGATCCGGAAATACTAATGATTTCTTCAGCAAACCCCCACATCGCCCCCAAGCCTATCCAAGGGACAGTGGCGGCCCCGCTCCCAGGGGCGCTGACCATCCCGCCAGCTAGATCGGGGCTATTTGGTAAAGGCCCGTTTTCCCCGCTCCTACTTACGCTGACCTTCGGTCTGCAGGTCCGCCCAGCCCGCCCCCAAAGTGATGCTGCTATCGTTCCCCACCATCTTATCTTGCCCGCGCGCGCCACCACGCTTGCTTGCTTGCTTCCAATCTCCCCATTTAAATGTACCATTCATGTAGATTAGCCAGCCAGCTTTCTTGTGGCTTACACGGCGACGCCTTGGTCACATTAATCGAGCCATGTACACTAGAAAAAGCAGTGCCGCACCCACGGCGAGCCCTGCCGCAGCAGCAGCCGACGACGGGCGCGGTAGGGCAGGCGGCGGTCCCTTGGCGCCCGCAGCGTCGATAGCCGCGATTTCTTCTTCGGTCAATTGCGCTGCTCAAAGCAAAAGCAAAGTCAGACTTTATGAAAGCAAATAAAAATATTTAAAGCTGAAGATGCACGCACGCAAATCGCCAACCGCAATGTACTCCTCGAGACGCGCCTTGTTCGAGCTCGTCCTGCGCAGTGCGAGGCGCAAGTCAGATACATAGATATTACCCGCACCCGGCCAGCCAGCTAGCTCGAAGCGGAGGTGCGACGACGACGACTCACGTCACGATCACGACGCCCTTGGCCCTGACCCACAGCAGAAGAACCTGCCCCGGGGTGATCCCGAGGCGCGTGGCGGCTGCCGCGACGGGCGCGTCCACAGGGCCGCCCGGGACGCGAGTGATGGGCCTGCGAAAACACTCTAAGTGGGCTGCACAGGTAGCAGGTTAATGAATACGACGCCGCACGCGAGACTGCTGTACGCCTCCGTGACGATCCCGTGTTTGGCCGAGTACGCGAGCAGGGCCTTGTTCTGCGCGTAGTTGTACGGGTTGAAGCTGATCTGGGGAAAGATGGGCACGGTGCATGCTACTACGAAATCATGACGGCGCCATAATAATACACACCTGATTCACCGCGGGGAGGATGCGCGCGGACTTGACGACGGTCTGCAGTTGCTCGAGCGTGAAGTTGCTCACGCCGATGCTCCTCGCGAGCCCGTCGTCCTTGATGCGCTCGAACTGCGCCCAGCCCGCCGCGAGGTCCGGGACGTACGACGGGTGGTGGATCAGATACAGGTCCAGGTATTGTAATTTAAGCTGCTTGACGGGTCAGTTCCCGAAAATAAGAACACAAAGCATGGAGACGGACCTTGTACAAGCTCGCGCGGACGGACAGCTGGATCTCCCCGTGCTGGTACTTCGAGGTGATGTACAACTCCGACCGGGGCAGGCCACTTTCGCGCACCGCCTGGCCGACGGTCTCTGCGCGCGCCGTGCGCTTTTATTAGCCTTTGCTTTGGTCGCGGGCTGGCCATACACACCTTCCGTCAAATACGCTGCCGCCACACGATACACAGTTAGCATTGAGTCAAAATCAAGTAACGTCGTGCAGGCAGGGACTGCCGACTCACACTGTGCGGTGTCGATATGCGAGAACCCCGAGTCTATGGCCTGTTGGACGAAGTGCGTGACGTCTTTACGGCTCAGCGCGGTCCCGGTGCCTATGTAGTACCACCACCGTGTCAGTATGTACATGGGCGCATTTATGAGGAGATTCGGCCGTACCAAAGGCGATGGCGGGAATCTAGAGTACGGGTCAACAGTATTCAATCTACAGTACAGCCGCGCACAGGCACAAACCTCGTTCCCGTCGTTGAGGGACACCGTTCCGAAGGGCATGACGGTAAACTTAGGTGCGTGTACAGATTTTCCGGCGCGGTCCCGTTATCTGGGAAGTGGACCGAATTTCGTGATCTCCATGCCACTTGACGCCATGGCGCGCTCCAAACCGACACCTTGATTTGTTATCGGACTTGCACACTGAGCCGAGCTCGAGTGATCAGCATGAAGACAGCGCAATAGATATTCTGTGGATTTGTGAGCGGCTTGGTTTGTCACCGCAGGGAAACGAAGCCGGTTTGATGGCCGACGGTCGTCGCATCAATTGGCCGACTAAGGAACGCCCGTTACGCCCTCAGCTCTCACTGTCGAAGTCTCACCGGTGACCAGCACTCGAGGAGATTCTCTGAATGCATAGTTGCCTTCTCATCGCAGAAATTTTCTCTCGCATCACCTTTTTCTCGACGAATGACGGCCCATATGAAGGGCGGCTCGGGAAAGACGAGGTTTACAACCTGGCGCTAACGTGCAAGGCGTTTTCTGAACCTGCCTTGGATGCTATATGGCGCGATATCTACGGCGTCATGGATCTGGTCAATTTGCTACCCGCCGATTTATGGCGCGGAAGCGACGCCCCGGAGGGTCCAGAAGTCAGTTACCGCTGCCAGTTGTGTATGCGTCAAGGGCTGACCAGGATTCACAGTCGACGTGCTGCATGACCCGAGACACAGTGGAGTCTGATTGGACTCGGTTTCTGGTTCATGCTCGCCGCGTCAGGGAACTGGTTTTCGTGCCGTTGGATGACGACTCACTGTCGCCCCCTCCTTGGAACACGAGCATTTTCGACAGTGACACTGTCCTTCGCCATCTTGCCGAGCAATGCCCCCAGGCGCATATGCTACCAAACCTCTTGGAGCTCGTCTGGAGCAGCGAAGTGGAGAACATCCAGTTGTTCATCTGCCCTACCATGCGAAGCCTCTCCCTCAATTCTTCCACGGCCTACCCCGGAGCTATACAGCTGCTCGAAACCCAGTCGTCAATCATCACTTCCCTCGAGCTCAATCACAGATGGGGGGCGGAACATCTTGTCACGGATGAGGTAGTCAACACGGTATCCCTGGCCATCTGTCGTATGGACCGGGTGGTCACATTTCGCTGTGGCTTCACCATCCAATCCAGAGCCCTTGCCCATCTTTCCACCCTTCCGACATTGAAGACCATTGGAATTTCCTTGGACTCTGTCGATGATCCAACCTTCTTTTCTGCGACTTCCTCGGCCTTCTTCCCGAGCGTTATAGATCTCCATGTCGACCCATCCCGATCAACCCTACTCCTTTCATTGTTCAACGCAATTTCATCGACCTCCCTGGGCAGCATTTGGTGGTATTTGGGCGATAGCGATCCTAACAACGTCCTTGGCGCACTCAGTGTTCTCGCCAATCATCGCTCTCGGGACGCTCTACATTCTATCGGGATCTCTACACCATGGGAACTGTTACTCGGTGGCTTGCCCACTGATCTGATACACATGCAGACCCTCAAACCCCTCCTGACACTGAGCAATCTCACTGAACTTCGCCTCTTAGTGCCGTGGGTCGATCTCGGAAACGATGATCTAGAGCAAATTGCTCTCCACCTACCTCGGCTCCTTAACCTTGATCTTGGTTCGCGGGGGCTCCTCGTACCTCCCCGGATCACACTCCGAGGTCTCGTACCTCTATTCGAACATTGTTCTTTGGTGCTTCTGGGCATTGTGATTGACGTTGGGGACGATGTCCCCGAGTCAGAGTTCACTTTGCCCCCGATACTATCGCCTCGGGTCACCCGATGCGCACAACACTTGGGCTTTCTCGACTTTGGAAATTCCAGAATCGGACCGACGAAAGTCGAACCAGCCGCGACCTTCCTTTCTAAACTGGTTCCAAAGCTCACGACGCTCTCTGGCTGGGAAGATATGCCAGATGATTATGTTGATCCTGTTCCGCCGCCTTCATCGAGCGAAATGTTGTGGAAGCAGGTCGCCAGCATGTATGGGCAACTTACAGTTGATGAGCGCCACCCAAGTGCTTGGCACAGCTGGCAGTAACGGGACAAGGTGGGTTTCTCGCTCGCCCATTGCACTGAAATTGAATAACCGTCTCCTAGTGTAGCAAAAAGTCACCTTGCGACTTTTGCAAATTCAACTTACATTCTGGGATATGAGCTGGAATAGGGACCCAAGCTCACTACTGTACTTGATTCCATTGTAGCCTCTGGAGTTCATTACATTTATAAATAAATGTCCGTGTGTGCTGTTGGCTTGTGGAAAGCTTCTACGCTTAGGATCTAATATTAATCCGTCTCCATTTCTCCATCTATTATCTACTTGTGTCGGGCAAAAACATGGACGTGGGCAAGACCCGGAACGCTCTGTAACCGCTAGAATCATATCGCTCAGCATCTGTCTGCAGGGTCATTGCAAAAACGCCGATGACTTACCGGTGGATTGACTAGTGCGTAATCGTCAATTAAAATCAGGAATCAGTAAGTAGAACCCGACTCACCGAACCAAGCTGTTTCCCATTCTCCCTCTTTCCACCGATTCTTGACAAAGTTGTGTACCGGAAGGCCAGCTAGTCGAACCAGCTCATCCTCTTCTGCGGTGCCCTTCTCTGACTTGATCATTTTATCAAGCGTGAAACCCCACTCTGCGAGTGCGGGCAGACATGCAGGAAGAGTTGAGGGCGACGGTGGGGGAGAGTCGTTCCCCGTGAAGCCCCACAAGCCGTCCAGCTCAACACGGGCACGAATCGACTCGGGTACTAGGCTCGGGTGGAAGATCGGGACACGGGTCCAGACGAGGGTGTGCTCCACCTCTGCGGGAACCGAGTAAGGCCAGTCATTCTGGATAATGCTGATGTATTCCGGCGGTGTCGACTCTGAGAAGTATGCTGGCGCATCAGCTGGTAGGGGAGGCAACTCCCTCGGAACAGACAAGTCTTCTGCGGGAATTGTCTCAAAGACCGGTGGAGTCGACATGCCCGCGTCATGGACAGCAGAGCCGAGGAGAGACAGCGTATCAGGTTTTCCCCACTGCAGACGAAAATTCATGAGGTAATTGGCTGTGCGTTGGCAATTGGCCCACAAGAACCCAGGAGCAAGAGAGAATCGTACCAGTCGACCCGTATTTCTCCTTGACTCCTGCAAGCCATAAGTTATACCGTTGCTGCAACTTTTGATCCCGTTTAAGCAACCCCAAATCTCCGGAATTGATAAAGGTTTTGAGTTCGTGCCAGGTGAATTTGGCAGGGTAGTGCACGAGGAGCTCCTCTCGCGTTGGTAGACCAGAGCCAAGAGGAACGGTGGCGGCGTTTGGAGTCGCCAATACATCGTCGCCCATCATGGCAAGAAGCAGGGAAGAATGCTCCATCGGGATTGGCAGATCATGCAAGATCTGCGGCGGGATCGATGGGGATTACAGGAAAAATACATTTCTAACGAGGTTTACAAACTCCAGCGCCCTT